>RPOG01000116.1:600000-870880 GCA_008086565.1 Thalassoma bifasciatum | reverse complement strand
TGTCTGGGTTTGGGCCTCTCTAGAGTTGAAGGTTTCACTACCACTGTTTTAGGAGCATCTTTGACTGCTAGTCTCTCAAACACATCTCTCTTTGCGGCGATTTTCTCGAACGGGGTCTTCTTTGTGGGGGTTTTAAAGGTGTGGGCCTGGTCATCTAGCTGTCTACTCATAGAGGAAGAAACAAAGCTGGGAGTCCTGCTCTGCGCCAGTCTCCCATGAGTTTCCACGTGAGTTGCAGTATCCCCACATTTTCTCTTCGAGGCAGTGACTTTTAAACTTATAGACCTGTACACACCAGGTGCTCTGCCGTTCGGTTCACTGAGAACCGTGGGTGTCTGCTGCAAACCAGCGCCGCTGACCCCACGCTGTCGGAGCGAGCTTTTATCCATAGAGGGAGTCCTGGTCCTGCGCTGGAGAGTCAGTCTCTTCTCCGGGGCTGGTGTGGTGTTCTGGCTGCTTTCAGTTAACGTTTTATCTGCTTGTTCAGTTCCTGTTTTCCTCCTAGATCTTCTCTGGAGGGTCAGTCGGCCTCTGTAAGGTGTCTGCTGCCCACTGCCACTCTTTGACACCGCAGATATGACATAAGTCCTGTTCACCTGTCGGCTTTTATCTGACGACCTGCTGTCCTCACACGTAGAGTCTCCGGATGTTATCTCGCTTTTGCTAACCAACATCTCCGTGGCTTTCCTCTCTTTTCCCGGTGTCCTGGCTGTTGATGTTGACATTAAATGATCATAATAAGCTGTATGCTTTCTTGCTTGTACACTGAATAACGACATGGCTGTAGCTTTCATTAAACCGCAACCCGAGTTAAATTGCTATATGTACATCAATAAACCAGCCTTTTTTTCTTTGGTAACGTATTCAAGTAAAGTTTGCTGCACAAACTAAATTATTCCACTTGAGAAAAGTATATGCGGTATTCAAGCAGACGGAGCTACTTTTGTTTTGTTGTTGTCGCCTCTTCTTCTCTTCCGCCTTCGCCCGCCCGAATTTCAAACCGTCACACAAAGTGGCACCTGATTGGCTGGATTTCCATCCTAGAAATGCGTCGTATGTAATGACGCTATCTGACGGTAGAAACGAATCATACATTGACGCTAGGTGGCGACATAATACATCTTATAGAGTTCAAGCCGAGGAGCGTGTTACTCAAGCTTTTAAAAAATCAGTTTATGAACAGTTATGAACAATGTACATCTGATAAGATAGAATTTATTTACGTACAGGTGTACTTCAGTGGAAAAATGCCTTTTTTTATTATTATTTTGATAAAGTTACTATCAGAGGTATACATGTTGATGTATTATCACAGACAGGTCCGTCAAAGTGTAGGCAGGGATTTTTTTATGTTTACGTTGATTGAACGGCAGCAAGATGCTTTAAATTTTTCTTAAAATTGTAATAACTAATTTTACATGCATATGGCATGGAACCACCCATGTAATTTTAAAGCAATTCTATTACAGAAAACCAAAGTTATGACAAAATATATTTTAAAATCTGGTCAAATTGACCAAGGAGGGTTAAAATAAAACACTCCTAAGATCATGATTGTTGTCAGTGAAACTATAGCCTCAGAGCTTATTGTATGCACACATTCCATTTTATCTAGGTTTGTGCAGGGGAAGAATAAAAATTTAAACCTTGTGCCAAACCTTGCATGCTCTTGACCTCACAGCTCTAGTTCACATTACCATGCATTCTCTAATCCACAGCTAGAGATCATTCCAGGCAGATGGATTCAGGAAGGAGACTAAAGTACAACCTGTAAAGACTGACTCTTGGAGTGAGAAACTAGATTGAAGACTGTTCTTGGTTGGATTCATGGTGAAAATTTCCCATTTAAATAAATAGGCTAAAATGAATTGAATATTTATTTAGAATGCATAAAAATGAAACAAAGACCATACAAAATTTAAAAAAAAAAAAGAATTTACTTAATAAATACATAGCATCATTACATAAATTATCAAAAACATTTGCTACTTTTTGCGACGGTCATGTTTCCTTATGATGTCCAGTAGATTGTTTTTTGTGACTAGCACATCGTCAGTCCCTTGCTTGGCTCTCTGTTTTTCCCTCCTCTGCTGTTCATGGAGGTGTGGTGAGTTTAAGAGCTGAGGGGGAAGAATGGAGCCTGTGGGTTTGACCCGATTTACCACCTCCAGGAATAGACGCTTGTTATTGTTGTTGAGAAAGGTGATGGCGGTTCCTCTGTGACCCAGGCGCCCTGCCCTTCCCACCTAAAAAAAATTAAGGTATAAAACAAATGTTAACCTTCTCAAAGACTGCTAGGTTCTTTTGTTCCTATTGTATCTTTACATGCACACTGTACTGATGATGAGCTCAGATGATTACAAATGTAATGATGCTCTATAATCTGTAACCAGCAGCCACTGATGGGAACTTAAGACACAATATGGGTACACTGCACGCTGTATACAATACTAACCTGGTGAACATACTCATCCATTGTGTTAGGCATGTCAAAGTTTACCACCAGTCTGACATTGACCAAGTCCAAACCTCTGCCCAGCACACCTGTACTGATCACCACTTCAAAGTCTCCATCTAGAAGACCCTAAGGCGATAAAAAGCAATCACAACACTGACAAAACTGACTGAAAATATCAGCAGAATAATGCTCAGGGTTTTATCAAATTTAGCTATAAACTCAGTTGAATATATTGAGTGTAAAGTCATAATAAGAACACCAAAAGACTGTCCCAGCTTATGGTGACCACAGTCTTTAAACTACATATAATGAGCCTTACAGTTTGACTATGGTTTTTGGACTTCACTGAATAATAGTTCTGGCAGTGTCTGTCCTCACCCTTAGGATGCGGTTGCGTTCCAACTGGCTCTTGTCAGAGTGGATTGCCACAGTATTGAGGCCTGTCACCTTGGCGACCGCTTCACACAGCAAATCAGCCCCCAGTTTACAGTCGACAAACACCACCACTGGGGGTTGGTACAGTTTGCTGTCCTGAAAAGCCACAACAAATAGGAACAGTGTGAGACAATTTAAACATTACATTATTTTAAATATAGAGATAACCCTGTAATCAGACTGATATAAAATTTTTCCTCCCTGTGATTATTAACTTAATTTTTGATTATGCCATGAAGCAGCAGTCAATATCCTCCAGCAGATGGCAGTAAAGACAGACATTATATTTTTCCCTTAAAGGATAGAGTGGCCTCATACTGTGAGCTGAATTAAATAATAGTACTCAACTCAATAGTAGTCATGAATAACTTTGCTTAATCAAAATATCATACTTGAAAGAAAATGTAATACAATGGTCTAACTGTTCTTCTTCACCCAGTATACTAGCCCTTCCTCCCCTGTGCAGATGGTGAAAGCCACTACTGGGATTTCTGGAATAAAGCCATAGCTCAGGGTCCACCCATTTCCTCCAGACAGGTCCCAGACCAGCAGCTATGACTGTCTAAATATGGTGGAGCAAAGAGACTGGTCCTTGCAGTGTAGAAAGGAATTGCCTCCTCTAAACACAAAGTAAATAAAATTCCAAGCTGGTACTAGTGCGTTTCCACTGTAAAGCCACCATTAACTTAAATTAAGATAATGACCTATTTTCTTTGTTTGGCTGACAGAAGCACCTTCTGAGCCACCAGTGTGTAATTAAACCTGGTCTTACACACACACAAAACTGCTGACTTCTCACAAAAAGGCTATAAATGATTTTAGAGTGGTGCTCCACCTAAAGTTTATGTTTTAAGCCACTCACAAAGTAGGAACCAGACTTGTTGAGTGAAGCGGACTCTACCTTCTTAAAAAAAACCCGCTTTAGTTCAATTTAGAGATCCAAATTTTGTGACATACGTTGACAATCTCGAAAAGCTTTTTCTTCTTGGAGGGTTCCTCTACCCAGAGCAGGATCTGTCTCACATTGGCACAGGGCTGGTTCTTCTCCCCAATGACAATCCGGACTGGGTCGCGGACAAATCGAGCCGCAAGCTCCTCTGTTCCCTTTGGGATGGTGGCTGATGCAAGTAGAGTCTGATGTTCTTCGGGAACGTGCCCCAAAACTTCAAGAACCTGCTGCTGAAAACCCATCTTCAACATAGTGTCCACCTGCATGGTGTGCATCAGACACATTTCATATCAGAAATGTATTCTCCTTACAAGCAAAGGAATTAGCTCTGTTATTGTGTTTCACAAACAAAATTCAAGGTTTTCACACACTTTGGTACAAGTCCTGAATTTTAAAGTCTTTTTTTGGGATGCAATATCACTCAAATCCATTCAGTGTTGCAAATTTCTCATTGTTTGTTCAATATTAAATCAGTTTTTCAAAATATTTTAAATCCCAGAGATAAAGGTATTCGCTTCCAGTCCCCAAAACAGTAAATGCAACCCAATAGTTACATCGTAAAGATACCGTTAGAAAAAACAGATCTCATACCTCATCAACAACAGCAACCCTCACGTTATCAAGCTGTACAGCCTTCTGCTTCAAGATTTCAAGGAGTCGACCAGGAGTGGCTATGATAATCTAGATTGGATTAACAAAAGAAGAAAATTATATGGTGGAATTACTGTTGTAGTTAAGATGTAATTATTGTAAAAAAAAGGACTAGTACTTTGATGCTGCTTTTTAGGCGGTGGAGCTGAGGGGGAAGAGGCATCCCGCCAACCAGTAGAGCTGTTCTCATGTTAGGGAGACCCAGCACCAGTTCCTTGGCCTGTCTTTCTATCTGAATGGCCAGTTCTCTGGTGGGAGTAAGGATGAGCGCCACTGGACTGCTCACACTCTGTGCTGGTTTCTTAAAAAAGAAAAAAAAGGAAATAAACATACATCAAGGTAGGAAAAAAGTCTGTTAGTGTGCTATCTTTGTGAAATATATAGACATTTATTCGAAGCCATATGTTAGGTGATGGCTGAAAAAGTATCAAAGGGACCTTTTTACTACACAAGCTTTTACTTTTACAAGCAAGAAAACAATAGATGGAGACTTGCAAAACAGTTCTGTAAATTTGACCAAATCAGTTAGTTCTCCCATTAAAAAAACACTTGATAAAGACACTACTGTACCTCCAATGCCCTCACTACCACTGGCAGGAGGAAGGCCATAGTCTTCCCCGAGCCTGTATCAGCACTAGCAATCACATCCCTGCCTGTGAGACCGACAGGAACCATCTGCATCTGGATGGGTGTGGGTGCCTCATAGCTGGCTTTTTTCAGGTTCTCATTAAGTTTGGCAGGGAAGCCACAGTGTCCAAACTCAACTATGGGTCTCCTGACATCTCTCCCCTCTGTTTCAATACCCAGCTCCTGCTTGATCCGCTGCACCTGATCTTCTGTCAGGCCTGATATGAAGTGGTTTTCCTTATAGGAATAGCTTCCTATCGGGTCACCTGGTGCCTGCTGGGGTTGATTCACTTCATGTTCATTTTTATCCTTCCTGTTAAACGCATCCGCCCCAGTCCCCATTCCCATTTGGACCAAATGTTTGGCTTTGCATTCCAGGCTGCAAACATCATTGTCAGTGCTGTCACAAATGTACTCTCCATAGCGGCCACACATCACACAGACAGGTTCTCCTGGCTCAGGCCACCTCTGATTCTTTTTGAAAGATTTAACAGGCTCTTCCTCATCATCATCCTCTGTATCACTTGAAGAAGACTCATGCTCATCTTCATCCACTGAGCTCTTTGAAACACCTGCAGATTCTCCACCTGCGAGTATTGTTCCCTCCTGTAGATGGGGGTCTTCAAATGCCTCCTCTTTTTGAATGGGTGCTGCAGGATTACCTCCATCGGTTTTCTCCTCTTCGTCCACTTTGATTTTCTTGGTTAAGACTTGACTTGAGGCTTTAACAGGCCTCTTCACTTTCAAAGCTCGGGGAACAAACATTTTAATGATCTGTCAACCTGTAAACGCCAGAAAAAGCAAACCGGGTTGAGGGCTAGTTTTGGCCAAATTCTTACGTTAAACTCATTGAGTCTTAAGTCTAAGCACTTCAACGCTAGATGGTATAAAACAACTTTGATCATATTTGCTGTAGTCGAATTTCCACAATGAGAAACTGCCGTATTTCTGCTCACAACTTTTCCTTACTTCTTGCTTACACGTCGAGAGCTTTTAAATTACAACCGTCTTTAAAACAACCTGTCACGCAATACAATTTTTGCAACCAAATCACCAGAGCTAGGTGCTTGTTTACTAAATGTGTGATATGAATGTTCAACTTTACCTCCACGCATCGTACTCATACTCCAACCGTTCACAACAAAAAGCGACTCCGGATGATGACGTGACATCACCAGTTGACTTATGGGAAATGTAGTTTGTCGAGCGTCGTTTACCAATTTATCAATATATCGACGTTAGGGCCGAACGAGTATTTTGAAAAATATATCCAATTAAGATCACTATCATCTCTATTTTGTAATTGCAATTTATTTTGCGATTATTTTAGGGTATTTAAGGTTATGATATACATATTTTTTTATTGTCATGTTTTGAGTTGGACAACACATACATGAAGAAGAAAAGTAGGGTTTTTGAAAAAGAAGTATCCACACAAGAAACTCTGTCAGCCTATACAGGTACACTTAAAAAATTAGACAAGTTAAATATTTTTTGATACTACATCAGATACTACATCTAGACTTATACATAGAGTGACTGATGACTATGGCTTGCAGATGATGAAAACCAAGAATTCAGAGTCTCAGAAAATCTTATTATTAAATACGATTAATAAAAAAAGACATGTTTCAAACAGCACAGTCAAGCTTCGTAAAAGTTTTGCAACTTTCTGACCATTTCCCAAATTTTCTACCAATATTTGCTTTTCTTCACTCATTTTCTCAACTTAAACGATTTTTTGTGCTACTTCTTGATGCTTTTGCCAGTTTTCACCAGATATAATGTTGCCCTTAAAGGCATTTTCAATAGTTTGGCTTGGTTGACATTACAAAGGTACAACCAGTTTTGGTTGAGAAGGATTGAGTAACACTGGTGTAGAGTGTAAAACACCTAATGCAACAAAATTGTATCTGGTATCCTAACACATTTACGTGAAAGGATATTGCTATTGTCTGCTATTAGAATATTACAGCATGCCACACTGCAGTTTAATCTCATTTGCGATAAATTGCCCAGCTCTAAACCATACCAGTCATTTTTGAAGACCAAGTTTACTGTTAGTTTTGAAATGCATAGGTAATTGCCAAATGGTTTTTTTTTTTTTTCGACAGCAAGAACAAAAACTGGTATCTAGCATACGATTTGCAGCTGAGTTGAACATACCAGTTTCATCAGTGGTATGCCAGTGGCACCACCAGATAAAAACTGGCCTACCAGAAAAAAATGGTACATCAGTGATGGAACTGATATGCCAGTTTGAAAACTGGGATATACCACTGGGAAACTGTTAACATCCCACTCAGCTCGAGAGTATTTTCATGAATTTGGAGAAAAGCACGCAGACGACTGTATCCCCAGCATAGAGCTCCTCAGACATAATAGGCATTATTAGTTGAGCACATGTGTCTTCAAGGACTCCTCGGAAACTTGACAATTAAGCCTGAGGTGAGCGGTACACCATGTTTAGGATTCATGATCAAGTTTGATTATGAGATGAAAATCGTCCCATTATCACTCCGAAGAATAGTCAAGAGATATCAACAGGTCTATAATCAGAAAATACAAGGAGCAACAAAAATTAGTAAGCAGTCCAGAGAGAAATTCTGTCGATAAGGGGTTTTTTTAAGGCCTGTCGTAGACTTCAGATGTAGTCGCGTACGCGAAACACCTAGTTTCCACGTCCCGAACCTCACGGAGTCACGCCGTCCTTTTGGCGTGGTGCTGTGGGCCTCTGAGTTCTCCCCTCCCTTAAGAAGTGTGAATCCAATAGTGTGTTATTATCTACCTGAATTCCCTCTTCGGCAGACGAGGGTTCCAACCAAAAGAATGGAAATATTTTTGCTTTTATTTCGACTAAACGGCGCTTTTACCTCTGGAATCCAAGGAAACCTCCCAGGCTTGTTACAGCGAAGCCAATTTCAAGCGGTACAGAGCAGAATGGATGGAAAACACCAAGAGCATCGGCTCATTGTGTAAACGTGACTGAATTTCACGAAAACCCGAAGTCAGCTAAGCATTTTATGACTGGGAAACTCCATGAATTTTCTCTGGGAAGACCCCGCATTTAACAGATTTACCGACGATTTCTGTTTTCCTCCAAATTCCATAAGTGGGATGTTTTCACGTAGTGTGGCTGTATAGGGATCACGCACAGATCTGAGCTGGAGAGAAATGGGTGAAGTTCAGGACGCCAAGGATGCGAGGAAGACCTTCGTTGTTCCTGCAATAAAATCTTTTGAGCATTATGACTTTTCAAGAGCCAAAATCTGTTGTAGCCTCACCTGGTTAGTGGCCAAAGCATATGGGACTGGTAAGGGCTTTACTATACCTGCACATGAACGCTGCATAAATAAATATCTGTTGCTTTTAAAATGCAAAGTTTGTGAAGCATTTAAGATAGAAATCACAGATCTCAAATATTTCATTTTATTCTCTTTTTCTGTGACATCAAAACTGCCATAAACCCCAATAGGAAACCTGCATCCGCCTGTACTGAAGAGTCATTGCAGGCCATAGCTATTCATTTTGCTCTCATTATTGATTACCTGAGGCATTGTTCTCTACTGCTATTCCCAGCAGGTTTACCACAGTGATTTTTCCATTCAGTTAAAGTCTATTTCACCTGTGTGCTGTGCAAGTAATTGTGAATCATTTGATATCATCACAAGGTGACACAGAAAAACCTCTTTTCAGTGCTGAGGTGCTGGTGGTCGTTGGGGAGGAGACATGAGTGTGACATTACAAAGGTACACAGGTGTCCCAGGTGATGTCACCTTCAGGTTACAGCCTACAAATAGCAGTTTTAGTTGATCATACAGCAAAGCAGGCAACAAATAAAGGATGAAAAAGGAGTAGCAAAAGCCAAATGTGTTCACTTTCAGATGCAATGTTTCCCCCTTTCTACCCTTTCCTTATTATCCTTTTTTTGCTGATCTCACAGTCTCGGTGCAGAATAGGGCTGTGTCATTAATCGCAAATTGGATTAAATTGCATTATGGCCTGCTGAAATATTCTTATCTCAGACAGTGCAGTATTTCTTTAACCTCAAATGTGTCAGAATACAAGATAATTTTTTATGGTACATGTTGTATTCTCTGTACCAGTGTAATGCAACAAGAGAAACAATTTAAGTGGTGAGAAGTGGCAATAGAAGTAAGTTTGTGGGGGCAAAAATGGTTGAAAAGCAAGAGAAGTTGGCAAGAAACTTAAGGAAAATTTTGGAAAATTGTCATGAAGTAGCAAATGGCCCAGAAGTGCAAAAAGGAGTGAAAAGTAACTAAAATGCACCAAAAGCAGCCACAAGTTGCAAAAAATATTCAATGTCATGCTGTAATTAATGTCAATCTTCATTACCAAAAGTTGTTTTTGTTTACCAACACACAATATGGGAAACCTAAAAATGATTGCATTATAAATCGCAATTTTAATATAGGGAGGGAAAAAATTGCAATAACACTATTTTTGCAAAATGTTCAGCCCTCGTGCAGAATATTCTAAATAGAAGAAGTATTCCAATTTAAATAATAAATGTCCTTCAAAAGAAGTCCCCACATCAGAAGTAACATTCATATGTTTAACTGTAACAAAATCTTTCTGTATGTGAAAGAGAATGCAAAAAATATGTGGACATTTTCTGGTCTTATACCACTTGCATTTTCACTACTGGAAAAAAAATGTTGTACATGTATAACATGGTGGCTCAGTAGCTCACTCATGCAATCAACGGGAATTGTTTTCTATTGATGTACAGTATAAAAAAATCATCACCCTCTATAGTCCATCAGTTGCAATTACAACAACACTGATTTACAGGAGCAATCTGTTTTAGCAACCAACTTAAATGGTGCGACTTGTTGGTATGCTAATGATGCCTTATTTAAGTATCAATTTCTCAGTTTGAGCAGATTGTACAGAGGTGTGTTGTGAGGAGGCAAAGCTGCTGTCATCAGAGTGAAGATGTGTTAAACTGTGCTTTTTGACATGTGTTAACAGCTTCATTTATCACTCCTCAGCATTTGAAAAAGCTCATGTTGGAACTGGTGCAGGCAGTTCCTTACAAGTAGAGCTTCTTAATCCATGCTCAAGAAATATATGTTTTGATATGATCCAAGACTGATCAGTTAGATTTGTGATCATGAGAGCTGAGCGAAATCACAACGTACTCTTTATGAATGAGGCCTTGCTCCATTTGCTGACTTTGAAGTGAAAATGATTTCACTTTAAGCTGGGTTTTAAGTAAATCTCTTTGTAGTTGAGGCCGATCACTGAGAGAAAGGCCTCTGAGAACATGTGGCAGTGTGTGAGAGAGTATTAACCATGTTTCATTTCAGCACTGGGTTTTGAGTGAGCATATGTAAGCTACATGCTTAAATGCTGAATCTGTTCTTAAATAATATTAGTTTTTAAGCACCTCCAGTATCAGAGTCATTCACTTCAGTAAGATGATTTTCACAGGTAGATTCTTTTGAAGGTTCTTGCTCCAGTGACAAACACCCTGCAGTATAGGAAAAACTACAAGCACAAAAAAAATCTATTTATCTGTGGGACTTTAGCAACTGTTGGACCTAAGATATTCTCCAGGAAACAAAATAAGCAACAGAGAGAGTCTGGTTTCTCTTCTGAAGACTTAACCCCACACAATGTGCTTATTCCCAAACAGGAATAAATACATTAGCCTTAAAATAACCAACACAGCTCTGTTTGTCCGAGCAGTGCAAAATAAAAATGGTATTCTGCCGCTGAAACCACAGATTATACCTTGCAGTGTGTTGTAATAGCCCAGCAAACATAAGATTCCTTGCAGATCCTCTGTGTATTTTGAATCAGGCCTGAAAGAAATGGGCTGATTCCAAAAATACAGCCCTCCAGAGAGAGAGAGACAGAAGCAAGGAGGGAGGAAGAGAGAGTGCAAGAAAGGGAGAGTGAGAGCGGGCTCATCTCCAGATCTCTGCCTACGCTGCTTTGTATACTCCACATGCATCTGCCTCATTACACCAGTGCAGCAGTGTATAAAGAATATGCTGCTTGGTTGATGCAAGATGTAGCTTGTGCATCAGGAGATCATCTGCTGTTCAGAAAAAATCACTGAATACTGTCAGACAAAAGAAACCAACCCTTATGGTTGCAGTGGTGGTAAATGTAGTGTTTTCTCAGTCTCAGTCTTTTTAATCCTGTTCTGCAAAAATGCAAACTCATCAATAGCAAAAGGATGTTAATGTGTAGCTCAGTCTGACCTCTGACCTCTCTGTGAAGGATGATCAAGGGGATGGCTTGAGAGAAGATAAATTTCTTTGTTAGGATCAATACAGGAAAATGCATTTAATTTAGATACCTGCTACTGCCTCAGTCTGGAACTGTATCCCATAACAACAGAGTCACTCAGTAGATGACCTTGTGATGATGGTCAGGCCTAGCAGGTGATTCATTGACTGTTCGGTGTATGTGTGTGTGGGTGTGTTGGAGGATGGGTGGTGTAAAGCTGTCACACCACGTGCAAGATCTTTTCTGTGCATCAGGCAGCAATCAAATTTACATCTACTGTCCTGCATCTGACACTGTGGTGAGCTCTGCGTCTAGAGTGTGTGCAGATGTTGTTTTAATGCTTTTGTGCCACAGCACTGGCTCATTTAAAATCAGTTCATCATAATTATATCACTCAATCAGTTTTGAGAGAAGAAAGGATATAGTCTCAAAGACAAGGGCAGCAAAGGAAGAGACAAAAGCAAGGAGAAAATGGGGTGTTCATTGGGAGACTATCATCCTGCATGGACTTGGCTTGAGGCACACACACACACACACACACACACACACACACACACACACATGCACGTTAACACACACTTCCAGGCTCTCTCTTTGATGAGGCAGACAGTGAGAGGGGTGTTCCCAGGGAGCTGAAGCTGCGGAGATAGCAGACTAGATGAATTGATCAGGTTTCACTCCCTCCATAGTTGCTATAGCAACGCTGAGGCTTTTCCACTCATACTTTATCGAGATATTACCAAAGCATGGGAATAAAAAACACACTAAACCTGCAAAGGAAATGTCATCACAGATTTGGAATAATTTGTTTCAACTATTCCAAAGCTCATCTTGAATTTTCTAGCGGTTTCCCCTTTTTGTTTCCTTAGCTACAGACTTCAAACAAACTAGAAATAGATAGTAGACATGTTGAAGTTGCATTGAATATTTCTTCACCCACTTGTGAGATATGTTTACCCTGTTAGCATCTAAACTACAATTGCTCTTCTACTTTTCCATAACACAGACAGCATCCCATCAGACTTGAAGGAGCCCTTCTACACTGACCAGTATGAGCAGGAGCACCTGAAGCCCCCTGTGGCCAGTCTTCTCCTGTCAGCAGACCTCTACTGCAGAGCTGGCAGCCTCATCCTGAAGAGTGACGCTGCCAAACCCCTGTTGGGTCACGATGCGGTCATTCAGGCGCTGGCTCAACGTGGACTCTACGTCACCGACCAGGAGAGACTTGTCACTGAGAGGGACCTGCGAAAGAGGCCTCTGCAAATGGTAGGGAGAGGTTTTAAAATGCTTTCCTGAAGTTTAAGGGCGTTTAAACATTCTGCTTTAAGATTTTGTTTTGCCACAGCAGTATCCAACGAACTCTAACATCTCTTTTTTCAGAGCTGCAGTCATTGAGATTCTTTTCCACAAGCCCTGAGGCAGGTTTCATGTAAATACTCTCTTTCCTCATTCCACCTGTCCATCAAGCCTGTCGTTTGAACTTGAGTTAATCAGGAAAGAGCGCATTCTTGAGTTGCAAGGTGCAAGAACATTAACAACTACCCCCATTGAAATGTTTATCTTGCGTAAGCGTGTGTACAGGTTCTCTTGTATATGCAGTGATCCTGTGCTGACTTGGCCATATACTGAAATTGCATGATAGGTAAACAGCTTCTCAGTAATTCTTTTTTTATGCAGTTAAAGGTTAAAGATGATGAATAACTCATAATAAAATGACCTTCAGGCTTGCTGCTGACAGTGATCAATGGAGTACTTCAGCTAACTTAATTTCTGTATCCACACAGCTCAGAGTGGCCAACCACTGAGAATGCTGGGATAATGTTCCATCCCTTTAGTAGCGTGGAAAACTCTACTGCTAATAACTTTTGATGAAGAAAAGAACATTTTATAACCCACATTTGATCAAACAGATAAAACAAAACCACCACAGCTCATTAGACATAAGTCAAACCAGAAAGAAACAATAGATAAACTGTGAAAATGTGCAGAAGAGCCTCGGGGCTGTTATTTTTCTCATCCTCCACACAGATTTTGAACACAGTCTGGGGATTCGAAGCAGCAAAACAACAGCAGAACAAGCTGACAGAGACCTCCAGGCACTCACTGCCCGGTGTGTTCCCGTCATCTCTCCCCTGCTCGTCTCCATCTCTCTGTGTTTGAGCTCACTCTGGAGATGACTTTGTGAGAGAGAATGAGAGATCCTCATTATTTGGCGGGCAAACTCTCAATAGGAGGCTTTATTGCTTCAGTGAATTGCAATTGAGACACGATTAGCACACAGTTTGCCTGCAGTCTGTTTGTAGAGTCTTGCTGGTTTTTAATTTCCCCCCTATGCTAATTCAATAGTTATTTAAGCTTTGTTGGGGTTTATTTAGTGAAGACAACAATTAACTATTGCAACCTTATCTCACAAAGTAACTTAAAGATTGTCACATTTGAAGAAGATATAAGTGCAGTCAGTTCGTATTTTGCTTCTTTCATGAATGTAATCTGGTTTAGTTATGAGGGTTTTGCTGCCTGTTGTTCTGGATTACCTATTTTTGTTCCAGTCCTCAGGGTTTTACACCTGATTTTAACCCAGAAAGATCATAAATGGTTTACTAGAAAACCTAAGAGGGTGTGTGTGTGTGTGCATGACTGAGCAGGTTGATGTTCATGTGAAAATGAGCTGTAAGAAGAGTGTGAAAGCACCTTCTGCCCTAGCACTGTCCTTCTTCCCCCTTACCTTCAATTTTCCACGTTTAAGCCTTTAATCCTGCACCCTCTTTCACTCGGCCCTACTTTGCCAACGCCTTGAAATCATTTTCTCTTTGTTTCCTGTTTCATCAGTCTGTCTTTCCACCCACCTTGGCTCTCTAACCTTGTGGAAATCCCCCAGAACATCTTCTTTCTTCCCGACCCTCTTGTTCACATTTTATTAAATTTATTCCCACTTTTTTCCTTCGTCTTGCAGTTTTTTCCATTCTTATCCCCCTCTTCTTTCTCCTCTTTTGTTTTTTTTTCTTTTATTTTGTTTTCTTTTATTTTCTGTAGCATTCTCATTCAATTTTCATTTCTATTTCCCCAACCCCTCTTTAATCTTCTTCTTTCATTGCTTTTTTTCCTACTTCGCCTTTTACACCATCCCCAAATTTTGATGGTCTGCAAATCATTCAATCTCTAAACTTGATTAATTATAATGCAATGACAACATGTTAAATTTTAAAAAGAAAAAATACATAATGTTATAAAAAACTATTATTTTTAATTTGATGCTCGTAGGAAAGTAATGATGGTTAAAATTACCCAAAAAGAATATATGTCCTGGGGATGCTAGGAACCTTTTCCCCCCTTACACTGAACCGAAATGTAACAACAACCTGAAATGTAATAAGTGACAAGTTGTCACATTTTTGGCCAAGCATCTGTGACATTATTGAGCAGTTATTATATTTTGCACATTGTTACTTTTTTGAATCACATTTTGGGTCGCTGTTAAATTTTGGGTAGTTGTTACAAATTGGGATCTAACTAGGCCATTTGAGATGGACTGGGGTGAAGTACTGTCTTATAGACTGAAAAATCAAAATTTAATATTCTTCCGTGGAAAGTCACCTCTGCTCTAAAGAGTGGAGCCTACTGAGCTTGTTATCAGTGCATAGTTCAAAAGCCAACCTCAGAGATAGTATAAGAATGCATAGGTAGCTGTGACGTGGGTAGCTTATACATCTACGGGAGGCTCCATTTGCACTGAGCAGCCTAGGTTCTGGATTTTAGAGCAGGAAATGCCTCGTGCAGAAAATACCAGTTTCTGGGGAGACTTTTGATATTCCATCAAGACAATGCCAAGTTATATCCTGCATGTTTTACAACACCCTGGCTCAGTAGTAGAAGAGTCCAGTCACTAAACACATCTTTCCTCTGTTCCATCTTGTCATTCATCAAGATCTGGCACATCATGAAACATAAAGGATCTCTTTATGTTCCCTGTCCAAAACGCTCTGACTGAAATTGGAAAAAGTGGCTTTTAAGGGTTTTTTTAAATCAAAGTTGAAAGACAGAGAAACAGATTCTTTAGGATGTTGATATTTTTGTGTGGCTGTTTGACCAATTGATTCCAAGATATGACTCATGGATGGTTCTATAATCATCCATAATGTTGTCTTTTGTAAACTGTACTTTGTCTCTCTTTGCATCTGTAACTTAGTGTTTTTATTGTGGCCTGTCTTGACTGGGTCTTCCTTAAAAAGGGCCTTTTTAATCTCCATGGAACTAACCTGCCTAAAGAAAGGCTAATTAAACGAATAACATATCAGAGACCTGAACGATTTAGGAACTTATATCCACCATAGGTTTTTGTTCTTTCAACACTTATGAAGTTGTTTTTCGGTCTTTTCAATAAGATATATGGTTTAAATTATTTGCAAACCATGCAATTCTGTTTTCATCAACAATTTCCAAAGGCTCCCAACATCTTTGGAGTCTGGGTTTTATTATTCTAAATGCCAAAACTTAAATAAAGACATTCAGGCATAAAAAATCCTCTCTGATGTTCTTTTCTACAATATCTAATCTGAAGATGCAATAGTTTAATAATAAAAACCCCAGTGATGTAAGAAGAATTAGTTATGAAAGTTTAGTGCATAATAATTTTTTTTTTTTTTCCTGAAGGACATCACACACCAAAGACCGTTCATGCTGTACTGTGGAGTGACAGCTCAGATGGAGGATCATCTATTATTTAGATGCTGCTCCCACATCTGACAAAGTGATGACAGATGTCCAGCCTGAGCTCTGCATGAAGACTAGAAAAGAGAGAGAGAGAGAAAATATTTTGAAAGGATGTTTTATTTTTTGAGAAACTTTCCCAGAGGAAAAATTATCACCACTTTATCTCTAGAGATCAAGTGTGAGAGAGGAAGAGATTGAGCACCTGCATTCAGTTATATCTGAAAGCTGCTCTGCATAAAAGCTCCAGCACAGTTAATAAATGCTGTTTCACTGCATTTTCAGCTAAGCTTTTTATTTTAGTCAGCAGTTTGTATGAGAAATTCAGCATGAGCAACTTTAAGAGGATGTTCAGGGGAGTTTTAGTAGGTCAGTGAGTAGCAGAGTTTGATACTGCTGATGTTTTGTCTGACAGATGCCATAACTGAGCACTTTTACTGACATTTCCCTTCACCGCCAAACCGACTTTCTCTCTCTCTGTCACTATTCTGCCCACTCATCCTTCTGTCTCTTGCCATGTGACGGATTCCCACATGTGAGGATCCAAATTGCTGTTATCACCCACGCTCAGTCGCCTACACACATTCTGCATCACTGACGCTCTCCTCCACCTGTAGTGCTCACAGATAGAGAAGGAAAAACGTGGAGGAGGGCCGAGAATATGATTCTAGCACTACACATTACAGCCCACATGAAGCACCGCTGCTCATTATTATTGTTGTTCATTAACCGCTGTAGTTTCTCCATTGCATTCTTACCAAAGTGTCACTCCCGTGCAAACAGCTTGTTTAGTTGTTACTGAGTACAAAGATGGAAAATAAGAGAAATTTGACAGTTATCCTGGCTTGATGAATCATCAGCTTCTTGATATCAAGTTGTGCTTTGTTGCCACAGAGACATCACAGTGATTACGTCAAAGTTTAAAAAGCAGGAGAATGAGGACGGTAATGAAATGGATTCTGAGTTTGTACCTGTACCAGCGTACATCTGAGTATGTTGTAGAGTGTGTTCAGGTACCTCAGGACTCTAATTATACTGTTGAGAGGCACAGAAGAGCTCTTTACATCCCTGCTTCCCCAGCTGGACGATGCCAGTTCTCTCATATAACAAGAGCTTAAATCCAGTCTTTCTTTTGAAAAGATGGGTTGCCTTACTTCGTAACAACTGCAGACATAATCTAAAATTCAATATCATCTACTGCAGAGTAACTCAGGGGTGTATTGGATGCATATGATACTAGCACATACGTAGCTCACCAACCAAACTTTCTACTTTCCTTGTCGTTGTGGTAAAGATCAATGCTCCTCCAAACTGCTGAACCTTCAATGTCACAGCTTTAATATTTAATAAAGCTGTGGTAAATAGGTCATGTTGCTGCCAAGGGTTGTGCATGTGTAGTTTAAATCTGACTAAACTGGATGCTGTGACTATTGGGTGGAAGAAGGATGCATCACATCTAATATGGTTTCAAGGCTGGATTATTAGTTACACAAATGCTCCTAAAGAAAAGTTTACAGACCCAAGATTTTTTTACATGACAAGATTTACTCTGCAGTTCTTGTTGAAACCATACACCATTATCTGTTGTGTGGTAAATGAGGGACTGTGCCTTTTTTATGCAACAAAGAAGACCTTTCCAGCTGTCTGTTGTAACTGGCTTCCTATCAATTCTCATGCTAAACTTTGAAAATAGACTATGTTTTTGCAAGCATTTGACTTGTAATCTACGGGAATCAATATTTTATAGTAACTGTAACATCTTCATGCAGTTTGTATGCAAATCTGGAGGCTCATGCTCATTATAACAAACCATACCATTAAAGTTTGCCACAGGAAAAGCTGTTGTAAGTAAATGAGGTACAGAAAGTAGAAAAGCATATATAATCAACAATATAACAAAAAAATCTAGAATGAATTGGAATTTCAAATGTGTAAGGACTGATAAAGAAAACATGAAAATGAAAACACAAATGTAAACTCAATTATTTGGTCAGGCCCTGAAATAGATAACTTAATAACTGAATGTTTAATTGCACTTTGAAATTATCAACCAATACCTGTGCTCCATTGGGTTGGGTTAGAAAATATAGGAATAGAAAGGAGGACCCAAGTGCAGAAGAAATAAATTTATCCAACAAGAACTCAAAGGGCAAAAATAAGACTACCACCTTAATCCAAAAAGCCCTCACTTTAAAGGAAAACAAAGCCACAGGGGAAATCACAGAGAGCATTGACAAAATGACGTGAGGTGAATTGACTCAATGAACTGACAAAGAAGAAAGGAAACAGAGAGAACAAATACACAGAGGGTTAATTGGCATAGTTGTGAGATATGATACAAGTGACAGTAATAAGTGTAATCAAGGGCAGGAGGTAAAACTTAAGTTGATTGGAATTTGGGAGAGAAGGATTTTTGTCCCAGTAACTTAAAGCTTGAGATTTTTCTGTGAAACACATATAAGCGTGTTGGGAGTGTAACCTTGTAACCAAAGCTTCAGAGCATGTTTATTCTGATTAAACTGATGGTTATTAATAGGGGATTGTCAGTTCTCCGTGTAACAGATTGATTCATCACCTCGTGCAGCGTGGATGAATCAACGTGCACACACTTCCTCCTGTTCCTCTCCCTCTCCTCTGCTGCTTCCATCACATCCCCTATTGGGCAGGCGCTCGTTTCCATGGTTACACTCTAGCAGGCAGGGTGTGTGTCTGTGTGAGTAGGTGGGAGTGGGGGTGCGTATTCCTGCATATGGCATATGCACAATGTGTGCGCTTGTATGTGCAGCCGTGTACTGCGAGAGCTCTCAGAGAACACGGAGATGCTAGATTCAAGGAGCAGGAAGAGGATGTTTCTATGAGGCTGCAGCACATAGAAAGATGCACTCACACATACACACATGAGGTGAAGTATAGAGAGCTACCCCTGGGTGCTAAAAGAAAAAAGAAATCTTCTCCACATCAAACTGGCTTCCTCTGTCCTTGATCTTCTGAACAAAGACAAGCTGAAGCAGCAGGGTGGAAGGAAAGCCCGTCCAAGTTCTGCCTGTGCTCTTGGGCTGCAGTGAACTCACAGCCAGTATGTTGAGCTCCGTGCCAGCGGCTACTCCCAGGCAGCACAGTATGGATGGTTGGGCAGTGAGCACATTGTGTGATGACATGTGATGTCCAGAGCATCTTTCTGTCCTGGTAGAAATGTGACTCTGTTTTAGGCACAGGGATGTTCTGGTGCAGTCTTCTCCTTTACACCAATGAACGCTGCACCTGTGCAGAGTACATCTCCTCTAAAACAAAACCTTTTTTGATTGAAACAGTCAGCTGTGGTCTCTTCTGGGTGTTTCCTTTCTTGAATGCTGCCCAGTGAGCTGTACACAGAAAAATACATCTAACTCGGGTGATTCAGTCTACAATAATTTTGTTGAGAGACATTTGTGAAAGCAAGCAAATGACGTTTAACATTTTCAGAGTTATTTAAAACAGCAAATGGGCTCGACCTTATGTAACTATTTTCTGGTCTAACTTACCACTCCGAAATAATGTTAGCATCTCCTGACATCCTGTGTTAGCAAAGAATCTCACCAAACACTAATTTCTGGAATGAAACTACTTCATTTTGTGTTTTACCGTGAAGTCTCTTTAATGACATCACCCAGCTGTTTCTTTGGGAGAGTTTTGAGGCCAATTGTTGCTGGAGGCCGTTCTGAAAAAAGTGACTCAACAAAGCCTTGGTTAAGCTTGTATGATGCAAGGTGGAGGACCTTGAGCCTTTTTGTCTACAGCTAGAGTGTGCACACTTGGCTGTCAATTTGTTAGTTTAAAAACTGTAATAATATTGATCTCTTTACAGTGTGCACGGATAGAAAAATTAGCTCATTTCTTTTGTACCACGTGGTAAACATGTTTATTTTTCCTGTTTGCAGTTTGGTTTGATGGTACTGTGAGCATATTATGAGGAATTATGGTGTTATTTTCTCTCTCTAACTGTAGAGTAGAGTATTTTGTGACAAACTCGACAAAGATCTGAGAACAAGTACCTTTCTTCTTTCTTTATTGAGTACACATGTACAAATTGATGCGGCTGTAATAGTACCTAATCTGTAATGACTTTATGCTTCTGTAGAAACGGCCATTTGCAGAGTTTTATAGATGAATCCATTAACCCGAGATTGAATAAAACAAGGTTACTTACTGGATACACTAATTTAGCAAGCATTTTTATTGAAATTTTGACTCACTCGTGAAAAAAATATCTTATTATTTTAAAAACCTCTGACTGGCACAATAAAGAAGATGGAAGAGCAACACAATAGAAAAGAAATAATGGATTCATAATTAAAATGTTTTCACTGTCTGAGAAGAATACATTCTCTGCATTAGCGTTGACTGTGCATTAATGTGTCCACAGAAACTCATCGAAGAGTAACAATACAGAAATTAATTTTCTCTTTCTCTGCACATAACAAGATACTTAGCTCAAGTCATGTGCAGCCAGATAGAAAGCCTCAATCCTAAATGATAGCTGTTAAAGTCTGGCTACACTCTGCAGATTATCTGCAGCACTGTGCTCTGTTTCTTATTTAGTATTTATTCATTTATTTATTTATTTGAAGACCCAGCTCTGTGGTGCATGAATTCAGCACTCATGCAGTGTAAAATGTAGACAAAAGCAGAAAAACTAAAGCACGTTTTTGTAGACAAAGATGCTCTTTTATTATAACTAGTTTTCATCTCAACTCTTTAAAATCCAATCTGGGATTTTCCTATCTATCCTATCCACTGAGTTCAGCATTCAGCACTGGTTCATTTTATCATGTTTGGTAAAATGAGTGGTATTTCCCTTCAAATCTAGCATTTTTAATCAGGGGGCCTTTTGAAACAGGAACGAAAGGATTCGAGAGTGCAGGCATATCTCCAGGCGAGGTTCACCCCTGGCTAGTATCCATGATCCCGTCCCCAGATAGAGTTCTAAGGTTAGCTTTGAGGTTTCCATATAATTGCTGGGTTTGGGTTTTGAGCATATGGTGGAGGAAGGTATGCTGCTTAAAAAGCTCCACTCCCACAACTGATGCCAGACTTTCGTTGTTTTTTTTCTTTCTTTTTGCCATTTTGTGTATCCAAATATGTTTATGGGTGCCTGTGAAAGTGTGTGTGAGGGAGCTTTAATATTTCTACTGCAAGCTGTCTTATCTGCATTGAAAACAGAAGACTGCAGTGAAAAAAGGAGAGAGGTGGGGAAGGATTTTTTGGATAATTAGGAAGAATTATTCTTAATGAATAGAAATGCAGCATTTCCTATGTAACTTGTGTTGTTAAACTCAGTTAAATAAATACATTTTTTGCTTTTTTTGTATTAGCAGTGAACTTTAAAGTTGTTTAGTCAAAAAGGTTCACCAATTTTGATGTTAATGCTCAAAATGCTCAGATGAAATGAGGAAAATAAAACCACAGTTTTGGATTAATGTTGTGTTATTATGTTCGAATTCATTAAAATCTAATCCAGCTAGCAACAATCTTTTACTTTCATTGAAGATCATATTTTTTCATATATTCCCTTTTTCACTTCTTTCCCCTCAAGTATCCTGTACTTGTGCTGACCTTGAATAGAGACCAGAGAAAGAGGCACAGCTGAGAGCTTTTCCGTGTCCGGCTGAGTTGGCGTGAAGTTACCTGCAGCTAGACGCAGTCATTTTTAGACATTATGCCGCAGCATGGAGCGTCTGAGACTGGACAGGGAAGTTGAATATTAAAAACAGACTGCATTTCAGTGTTACATCACCTCTGAGTTCATGATGATTTGCTTTTTATGTGTGTTTCCTTTCTCAGTCTGGAGGAGGTCCAGGAGACTGCGGTTCTGAAGTTCATATTTGTTTGATGAAGAAGTTTTCTCTTCTGTAATTTTCTTTATGAAACTTTGTGGGAAAATGAAATATTCTATAAAGCTTCACACAATCAAAACAAGCTCTCACTGGTTATGAGCCGTGACCCTATGAAAACCCTCCAGCCTTTTACTGTAAGATGTGGTAAAGACATTACTGTAGCTAAAACAGAGCATTTGCGATATGTACCTCCTTTGTTCAGTTTGAAATGAGGCCTCAACAGTGGATTTTCATCTCTGCTTTCTCACACAACAGCTGTATTAAAAATGAAGAGTGTTTGCCCTCCTGTCTTGAGTGGGGAATACAGATGAGCAGCAGTGTACCAATACAATAAAAACAGGATATTGACAGTGAAGACGTTTTTTCTAATCTCATGAGACATTAAAACAAGATATATGGAAGTAATCAGCTTCAAGGTGGAAATAAAAGATGCTTGTGTGTGTTGGTCTTTGTGTCCTCAGAACGACCAACTGCTGTACATGCAACTCACTCACAAACAATAATATATTTTTAAAAGACGGTAAGGTTGGAGAAGGGAAAATAGTCATTTTAGATACCCAGAAATAATCCTATGTAGATACGCAACATTTTACCTCCAAGCAAGGCGTTTGATCCCTGAATGCTCCAGTGGAGCTGCTCAGCAGCCAACTGTGCAAAAAGAGAGCTTTCATTGAGCAGCTCCAAGGTATGGAAACACGTTGCAGTATGAACATGAAGTAAAGTAATGCTGAAAGAAAGCATATGTCTGAAAGGTTAGAAAACATGACGTAATAGGATTTCACAGAGAAACAGATTTATTACAGTCGACAAGCAGCTCTTTTCTAATGAGAAAGGCTAACTCTATCTTTGGGCCGAGAAGGATCCACTTCAGCTCTTCCACAGCTGACATTTAAACGTGGTCAGCTGATCCCAACCGTCTGCTGAACGTTTCAGTTGCAGGACAGTCTGCCTTCTATGCATGATTCATGAACACTGACTGCAGGGAACCTTTAAAGAGACATTCTCCGCATTTATCCACATAGATGACGGCGGAAGCATCTGTTTTGATGTGGGGAGAAAATACAGGGACTTAGAAGGTCAGCTGATGAACAGAAAACTACTTATATCAATTATTTCATCTGTGTAAGTTTGTGAATAAAAAGCATGGTAGTGAAGGGATATTTCCCTTTTTTTAGAGACTCACAACTTAAACCAATATGATAGAATGACAACATTAATCTGGCAAAATAGTCATTTCTAATATTGTATATTTGGAGGGGGAAAATAGATAGAAATGTCAACCCTGTGGACTGAAATATTATGTTACAAAGGGAGTATAAGTCCCCATATGTGAAACAGACAAAAAGTAACAATGCTAAATTTTCATACTAAACATGCAGATTTTGAAATGGCAACCTTTTTCCACACGTAGAAATCCCAAATCTGTCTACTAACTGCTGAAAACGATGTGTTTTGAAAATAAAACAAGCTCTTCACAAGACTTGCTGTAATCATCAGGTCTAAAACACCAAGGTCTGCCCATAAATCTGCCTTCTTCAGGCCGCCAGAGGGCTGGCCAATCAGAGGGCAAGGGGTTTGGGGAGCAGAGAGCCTTAAAGAGACAGTAGCTCAAAAAAAGTGTGACACAGAGACTAAAATAAAGCTTTCCTAAAATACTTAGTATGAGGTAAAGCAGGGAATTCATAAGTTGTACATCATTTAATACTCATGCAGGGTCCCAGGGGACAATATAAAGCCTACAGAACACAACAACTTCTCTTTAAGGTTTTTGTTATTTTTATTAAATTGATTTTCATCACATTTAACTGTTTGTTGTTGTTGTTTTGGGAAAAAAGGGCTTGGTAAGGCATCCAAAACTTTTGTGTTTTGCATTTTCTCCCTCTCTCCAGTATATCAAGTCGTTGTTCTTCACACTTGCACTGGTTTTTAAGCATTAGACTGATGTCAGGATGTTCTAAAAGCATAAAAGTACATCTGATTTTTCTACCAATGATCTTTGCTTTAAGTAGAATTCAAAGTATTGAAGTATTATAAGATGAAGTGAATAGCCTGACCGTGAAGTGTCTGAATCATCATTCATCAGTTTGATTACATTTCTAGCTTGGTCGATTTTAAACCTTGAAAGTATTGTGTCTCTGAAGTGTTTCATGAAGTGGCATTGTGTCATTTGCGTAAGTGCATGGGATTCTAAAATAGCATCTTCCTCAAACACTGTGGCCTGGTGTCATCAAATACCATTAGATTCTGCAGGTCTGTGGTCTTGTAAACAAGATTAGCCCTCCTTGTTGTCATTTTATCCTGAAGGACCACAGCGGATGTTAATCAATATCCTCAAACTGCACAGCAGAGGTGGGGGGAGGAGAGGCCTGTGAGGATTGGTGTCGCTCCCTTGGCCTTTTCAAAATTGCTTTTGCTCTGAGTCGATGATTTGTTGTAGGAGCACAGGCCTGATTTGTTACTGATGTGAAAACTGATCACAGGACGTTTGTGTTGGGATGCTTTTGTGTCACTCGGATAATGTTGTGCTCTGTTTGGACAGTCTAAATACAGGCCAAAAGGAAACATCTTGGCAATGTATTATTAAATGAGATTGGTTTGTTGCGGGGGTGCCAGATCAGAGATAGAGGAAATTAAGCATTTAGCTAATGCAATTTCACACAAGAAATTCATCTGAGAGCTAAGAATGTACTTTTAGCTATTAACTAGACAGAAAATAATACAATGACATGATTACATAGATTGTGCATTTACATATTATACATCTTGAGGAAAGAAAATCACTATCAGTGTTGGTTTTTCCAGCTGTTATCACACTAAACTGTTCTAACTATTATGGACAGAGGTAGATGCACAAAGACACTTTTTTTCTAATTCATATATGCCACACAGAATTCAAACAGTTAATTAACAGTTCTGGTTTAGTTTCCTCTGACTATAAGTAAAAAATGTCAAATTGGTTTTCAAAGACAGAGTTCTTAAGCATCACTTCTATAATTGAACCCTTGAGTAATGTTTTAGTACTTTTTCCCCTCCTCTGTCTCTGTTCCACATCAAGAGGCCACTTAAACATTTTCGCTGAATGATTGGGTGAGCTCATGGAAAGGCTGCTGCTCAAGTATAAATATTTTGAGCTTTTATTCCCTCCATCGTATAGACCAGTAGAAGGTGAAAGCCAAAAGCAAAAACACACTAATTCCTGTGTTTGTATAGGCCTTAATAAACGCATTATGTTACGTGCTTGGATTTTCCACTTTAAGCAAAAAAAAATTGTATATATTCAAATTAAAGTGATTAATTACATATAGGTGCAGTGTCTTTTTAGTACGTTGGGCATATAGACATGCTTGTGTATCAAAGTTGTCAGGATTTCTTTGTTCAATGAGCTTCTTATTGGTCCCTTTTGGCTGAGGGGAATGTTTTATGCAAATATGAAAGTATTTTCTCTCACTTTGAACTCCTCTTTCATAACACAGCAGCTGTTTTCATGATGTAACGCAGCTAGTTAACGGACTAATTAGTAGTCAGTCTTCAAAGATGAGTGAACAACTGTTTGTGGGGTCTCAGTCATTCTCCGTAACCTTACTCGACATCACAGCCTTGTCCCTGTGACTCTTCACGGTTTCATGATGACATAAGATGTGTGGGCTTAAGTGAGGAAAAGACACTTAGGTTGAGTTCACATGTTTTTAATAACTCTAAAAATGTCTGCAATGATAGTTATTGACAAAACTCTCTTCAGTCAGGTTTAAGGGTTACATATTTGATTTGAATCCTGAGTATAGAAATATAGAAGTAAAACCTCAAACTCCTGTATTAATTTGAGAGCCTTAATACCTTTCAAATTCATCTGCATGGTACAAAACTATGTTTAATTTACAATAAATTTTTCTATTGCTTGTTTTTGAATGAAATTTTTATCAGATAAGGATCTATTTTTCTCTACTCTTCCCTCACTTAAATAATAGACATCTCTGAATAACTTCTGGAAACGTGTTGACTCTTATTAAAGATTTACATTTCTTTGACCTTGGATTAGAAACACCAGTGTGTCTGACTTGTCTCAGACAGTACCTGTAACACCAACCGATGCTTAGATAGCTGATACTTTGCATAGATCCTTTAGATTAGCCTATTGGGTAACAACTGTACCATTCCTTTGTAGGTTAGTTAAAGTTCAAGTTATTTCTTTTTGCTCTTGATTGTGATGAACTAGTTGAACCAGTGTAGGTTTTAGAAGTTTTGTTGCTGCTTAAACCAATAAATTAGCAATTTTTTTGATCAAATAGCAGCACTGATCCTCTTGGACCTTTCATTTTTTGACTATTTGCCTGTTAAATCATAAAACCGACCAGAGACCAGACCAGAGTTGGTTGAAAATGCTCACACTGTGTATAAACTTTTGTCTCTATTTCTAATGATGTGGCTTAAAACTGGATGGACATTTACAGCATTTTGAAAGAAGTCCTTCAGTCTTATTCAGGCTTTTCAGAGACCAGCTGAGAGAGAAGTGGGTTTTTCAATCAGGGATGAATGCACTTGTGTCCAGGGTTTCAGCCATGAGCAATGTTTGACTGAGGCAGCAGTTGTTCAGTTGAGACTAGGCCATGAAGACCTGAATCAATACTATTAATCACTGACCTTTTAGTGCTTTGTTACACTTTCTCACAGATCATTAAAGAAATAGTAACTATCAAATGAAACTTTCATGAAGATTTTGAGCTTAAGTGTTATCTTGATTCTGTTGAAGTAATCAAACTTTTTGTTGCAGCCCCATCTTTCGCTGAGATTTAAAAGCTGCTGTGGTTCAATTCCCATTGGAACAGAGTTTTCTTATCTGATATTTTTATTCTGAGGATTCAGTGTCTGACTACTGACTTGCTCCTCATATACAACTCTCTTATCTTACATACGAACATATCTACAAAATATTAAGCTGATTTGTATCGATGCTTTGCCCTGACTATTAGTTCTCTTTAACTCTCTGGATACACTAACCGCATCTTCATCTTTCTTTACCTGTTTTCTGTTCCAGAGTGCTCACCTGGCAATGATTGACACCCTGATGATGGCATACACAGTGGAGACAGTGAGTGTGGAGAAGGTGATGTCCTGCATCCAGCAGTATTCATCTTCAGACCCTGAGGTGGAAACACCTTACGACACAGAGGATGCCGTGACAACCTGGATCAACAAGGTGGGTATTATTTGAAGTTTATTCATGAATATTTGAACGACAGTAGAACATAGTTTACAGTTTTCCATTGTCAGTTTGTGGTATTCATTGCATGTATCTGTTCAAGGAGCAGACTGCTCCTTGTACAAGGTAAACAAGATAAAATGGACACTGTAGCTTGGAGCCATTTTCTCCAGTATTGGGCTTGTGAAGCATGACTCCTGAAATTCTACAGTACACAGGGGGGTTGCAAGTTATTACAGTGAAAAACAGTGACCTAAATATCACAGAATCCATGATACATGTAACACTTTGTTTTCATGCCTTGAGGTTATACCGTATGACATGTGCAGGTGAGCTTGCAGCAAAGACAGCATTCTCTGTGGGGGAAATAAATTTGGGTTTCCTCTGTTTTTTGAGTTCATTGTGTTTCTAGCCTTATACCCATACATTCCTGACTACAATCATGCATTGTGAAAATATTTTTTGGGCTTTTTAAATTCTTTGATTGAATTTTACAGTGAGCTGATATCAGATATTATAAGACATCACAATGTCTGATTAACTGAGAAATACAAAATGCTTTTAGAAAATCAAAAGGAGGATAAATGAAATTAGAGCCATGAGACATGGCTGAGATCAAGTTACCCACAAAAACAGCTTAATTAGAGTATTTGAATGTGATGCTTGTGGTCAGCTCAATGTAAGTCAGGTTACTTTTGATTCCAAAATTATATTTTCTTTTTAAATAAATAGCTATGTCGCAAGAAAAGTACTCAATGGACCACAGAAGAAAGGCCACAGCCGTCTGAATTCATCTGAACACTTTACTAGAGCACCCATGAGTCGACACAAGCCCTAACCTGAAAACAGTTTTTTCTACATGGCCTGAATTTACAGACAGCCCTGGCTCATTCATACTATGCTACAGGGTCCAATCTGTTTACATTCTTCTGCTTGGAACACTGGGCTGCAGCCAGCTCTGAGCTTTACACACACACTCACAATGGCTGACAGGTGTGGTCACAGAGTCCTGCTGGTCGGACATATGGCTCTCTGCTGGAGTCTCTTTGTGCTCCAGGAGTCCAAAATTCACCCGCTTAACAGCTGATTCCTACTTTAAGTTAATCTATCTGAAACTTAAGAGATAAACTTTACAAGTAAGTTGTCTGAAAAAAAGAAATTAGGAAAGGTTTAAGTCAGTTTCACACATTGACGCCAATTTTGAAATTTTTAGTTTTGAAGAATTCCCCCAAAATTTGATTCTGCTAACTTCTTATATTTTTTTATCTCAGGCAAAATTGCACATTATTTAACACATAACTACACAAATTGCACACCACATTTCAGATCACATTACAGAGGGACTAACACATCAGTGAGATATTTCACTTCAGGCTTCAAATGAAGTGTAGGTCATTGTGTCTAATATAATTTGCCAAATGTTCTGAATTTACACCAATTTTCCCTCTTTCCTTCAGGTAAACGAGTATCTGAAAGACTTCCTGGCTCAGGAGCAGAGGAGAAAGGAAACGCAGACCAATGAGCCTTCTGTAAGTCCTCTGTTGTTCTTCTTTCTGTCTTATCCCCCCACTCAATGTTGAACCATACAAGAACACAGCACACGTCATCAGTTTGTTGGACACTTTTAAACTAGCTGAAGGAAACTGGCTCTACTAAATGGCTATCAAAGTATTTCCTTCTAAGTGACACATATCTGTCCCAGACTTTTGTGTCCATGCAAAATCTGGGGACAGTTTCCCGGACAAATCTTAAGCCTTTAAAGTGTCTGTCTACAAGGAAAAGCTCTTGCACATATGTCTAAACTTTGGATGAAGATTTGAAATGTTGAGATGCATCCTGACATCATCGCCAGTTCATCAACCCTGACAAATACACAGGCCTCACTCTCTTCATTTGTGCCTCAACTGACAGATCTAGTCTAATAAGGCCGGTTGTCATTTTGATTGAGTTCCTGTGTGCTGCCTGCAGTCTGAGTCAGTTGTATAACAGACTCTAGCATCAGCAGTTGCTCCTAATTGGGCACAGAAATGTTTGTTGTGTTTGTGATCTTTTTTTGCATTTATCTCTGTTGGAGTGAGTGAAGAAATCTGTGGAGGAATATTGCAGTTTGACACTAAATTTGGAGTTCACTGAGCCACCAAATAGTGGTGCAAATAAATGAATTTAAAGTTCACATAAAATAGAGATCCAAGATATGGCCTGGCAATGAATAGCATATTAGATTAAATTGCAGTATGGCATGCTGCAATACTCTAATAGCAGACAGTGCAATATTTTGCAAAATAAATTTCAATTGCAATTTGATTATTTTTACAAATTGTTCAGCCCTCACATTCAGAGGGGCACAAATTTTCCAGATTGGTATTATCAAAATTTAAAAAAGGAGAGACCTTCATACTTTTTTAATTTTTCTCACTTACAAAAGTGTCATTGAACTGAACTTTTTATGCATATTTTTCATTTTTTTTGTTTAATGCAAAAGCTTTTGCAAAAAAATGCAGGTTGAGATATTAAGACTGTATGGTTGTTTAAAATACCCCAGATGGAATCGTGAGCATATTGTTAGTTTGTCACTCTCTTCTTCATCTGTAGATTTTACCAATCATTAATAATAATTTTTAAATAATGAGAGCTTCAAACAGCAAAGCCGTATTCTGTTTTCTCACCTATAAGAGAGTACCTCATAGTATCTATTTGTAATTTATCATGCGTCACCAGTAAATTTTCATTTTTTAAATTAATATAGTGTTTTATCAAGTTCTCCTGACCCTTGAAAGTCATGAATCCCCTCAACACATGTTGGATAACCATTAGAGATTTCAGCTCACATTTATCAACAGTAGTCCCCCCCCCCCCCCTTTTTTTTTGTGCATCTCATTAATTTATTATTTTTGTACACTTCCCCTGCCCTTCATCTCCTCTCAGACACTCCCTCCTCCATCCTCCTGGGTCATGCCTCCTTTCCTTGCTTCCTTCCATCACAGGCAACACGCCCTGACACCACTCTGCCAGCAATGCTGCTTCGTAGAGACGTTCAGAGAGTTAGACAAGTTACCTAAGGGAGAGTATCGCAAACTCTGTCCTTTGTGTTTCAGCCTGCAGAGGGTTGAACTGGAGCAGCAGTGAGTGTGTATGCAAGTGTGTTGTTCCGAAAGTTGCACAGACGTGTGTGTTTGATGCTGATCCGACCAGTCAGTGTGCAGACGCGGCACTGCATGCCTCAGCTATCCCTCACGAATACAAGGTTGCATCACAAAAAAAGTGATATCACATCATTTCATCATCACACTATCTGTCGCTCGTTGAACCAGAAAACTTTATTCAAAACTGAAAGTTGCGATATCTTTATTACACCGTGTAGCTTCTCTATTACAAAGTGAGTGAGTCACATGCGGAGATTCGACTGCTCATGAAGTGTTAACGTGTCTGTTTGTTTGGCCCCCCAGCCTTTTGGAGTTGGCCCTTCAGTATCATCCCTCACTCTTGGCAGCTCACACAGATTGGTGTGTGTGTCGTGAGTGTTAGTATGACCTTCTCTCTCTTTATTGTGAGGATATTTTTTCAGTCACTGGTTGTTGCTTTCTACTCTAAGGTCTCTACATCAATACTGAGTGCTGGGGTTTGGTGTTGGGCAATACTGTTGCTGATTTGGTACGAAACTGTTAATGATTTGACATCCTCTAATCCTTGATTTGAGGATAAGACTAAAAAGATGTTTTGGCAACTTGAGTCAAACCTGCACGTTGCAAGTTGCTGTCAGAGTTAGTGGTGAAACAAATGTAAAATACCTTCAAACTGCTCTAGTTATGTATTTTTATGATATTCTAGCCCCGCAAACAAAATGCACTGAACTACCAAGCATCTGGTGATGTAGTCAGACACATGGTTATTGTTACCACAGGAGATCATAGATTCGCATTGAATAGATCTGCTTGATGGATAGGCCCTTTGTCACTTAAATCTGATCTCACTTTTTGACTTTGTGTTGGACCAAAAACTGATACCAGGATCGTATAAGTACATTTAGGATATCAGCACTAAGCTTACTGGATACCCTATAAATCTCAATATTGTACTGGCTAATGAACTATTTGTTGATAGTTGTTAAACTTTGGTCTGCGTCTGACCTTTTTTAAGTCTTAATGTGCATCTTGATAGCCACATACATAACTGCTAGTGCAGCGTTCTCTGACTCCCTTCCCCTCCTCTGTCTTTGCAGTCTGATCAAAAATAGAAAATTGTTCATTGGCCAAAGGGACAAACATTTGCAGCACCTTAAGAGAGAAACAGCATATGTTCATGTTCTGAAGGCCTTTTGACTCAGATAAAAATCTCTCATTTATACCCCTCTGTTTCACACAAAACAAAGCCTTAGCACAACTTTCCCAAGTGTGCCTTAGTGTGAGCTGATTGGCTTTAAAAAAAGGTGAGAAAACAGGAGACAAGTGTAAAAGTTTTACCATTTAATTCTATAAATAGCATTGATGATGGTGACAATTTCAATATGTTGAAAAGAAGGAAATAAATAAAGCAGGAGAGCAATAATATTATAAAGATGGTGTACTCCTTTTTTTGCTGATGTTTAGCAGCTCCATCTTCCCCCCTTTGTTCCCCACCTGCCTGGACCTCCCCGTCCGTTTCTTTGCAGCATGACTGCAGTGTGAGTCACGCAGGCAGCCTCTGTCTCAGACAGACTCAGAGAGATATTCAACTCTCCTGGAACAAAATAGAAGCGCTCACCGGGTCAAAAGCATGAATTTATTTTAGATTACTGTACTGCGCCCGAGGGTGGGAGGGCAAGGAAAGGGTGGGGCAAGGGACACTCTGCAAAGGCAAAGTCAGGACAGAGGAGAGAGAACTAATCCTTTTAAGTTTCAACCGGACATGTCTGGCTTCACAGGGGTAGACGATGACGGGCGGAGGGAGAGTTGTAGGATGAGTGAAGTGGAAGTGGTGTTTTGAATGTGTGTGTATGTGTGTGTGTGTGAGAGAGAGAAAAAATGCAGACATTACTATAATGTCTACTTGTATGTTTTTCCTCTGTAAGGCGATGATGGATGAAGGCGCCTCACCCCGGGGGTTTGATTGGTGGTTTTAACAGATTTCAGACTGTGTTTGACCCTGCTTAGCCTACAGTCTTAGATCATCCTTTTGATGCAGACAGCTTTCAGCTCCTTCCTCTTATTCTTGCAGGGCATGAGCATTTAGAGCTACGTATTCAGAAATCATTCATTTTGAAAGATCGGGCTGACCCCTTCATAAGATATAGAAATCTGAATTAATGTGCCTAAAGTCAGATCAAGAAGACCTTTATCAAAATGTTTTAAAATTTTGTGCTTTTACATCCTTTGACTGTTCTGATTTAACAAGAGATTTATAATTTTTTAACTTTTTACAGATGTAGTCTGATATCGCAAAATTTTGGACATGTTTCATTATTCCAGAAATAAAGAAATTCAATAACAGCCTGAATTACAATCATAACAAAATGTCTGATGTTGTGCTCCCCCCTTGTCAACCAAATGTTCAACTCTGCCAGCATGTCAGTGCGACTTTATGAGGTCATGTTTTGGGGAGTGATTGGCCTAGAGAGACAAAGTGAGGACAGAGGTTGTCTCCTTCTCTGCCAACATAAAATCTGTCATTGAACTTCACGGAACCTCTGATGTCTTGAAGCAAGGAAAAGAAACAATTTATTCACAAGACACGTCTGTGTTTTTGTTACCCATTATCTCTATTATTAGCCCTGTTAATTTTCTTGAAAGCTTTATCAACCAACTCTGGAAATGTTCCCCCAACCTATTGAGTTTTTTTGCCTTTTTAGCAGAATAACATGAGAGAAAAAGCTTTTCATTCACAGACAAACATAGAAAACTGATTAACTAATGTGTTATAGATAAGATTAGATCAGGTTTGTGTCCCTGATCCACTCAGACTGCAACCCGTGACTCAAATTAACATCTAGAGAGTAGACTCGCCAATCCCATCAGGAATATCCCCAAAGAAGTCACAGCGCCTCTTTCTTCCTCTTGCTGTCTTGACTATTTATGTTGGTGAAAAAAAGCATCTGTATTTTCTCTCCCGTCACGGCCCTTTGAAGCCGAGCACTTGTGAGCCACTCCGAGCAGCACTCACGTTTGGCTCTTTGATGCCTCTCTAGGTAGTGTGGGAATTATCTGTCAGCTGAGGCGAGCCGCTCTTCTTTTCCAAACAGCTTACATTGTCAGCGGAGAGTTGACAGGTTTGATTCAATTATGCGTCGGGATTGTTTGTGCTTTCTTCGAAGGTTTCTCCTGCACTTACAGTGTTTTGTTTGAGTTTTAGTGTTTAAGTGTCTGTTAATATCTTGAATGTATTTACATTTCACATCAGCTTGATATATGTGTGCTATAAAGAGTTTGGGAGTTGAAAACACTTTTTTTACAACTCTAAATGAGCTGTTACTTAAACAACGGATAATGCATGATTCTTAGGTGGGAATGTGAAATAGAACTCAGACAGGGTGAGACAAGATCCAATTTTTAACCTCAGTTAAAACAACTTTTTTAAGATCTCATAAAACTGTAAACTAAGAGTGATGATGAGACAAAATTACCTCAGCTGAATGATGAAAGTAGGCTGTATCTTATAAGATATGCATTAGTACAGGTTATATGAAGGTTTGTTAACGTCTTCCATTATGCTTACCTTGTAGTACCATTTCATAACAGAAAACTGTGACCCCAAAGTGGCCTATATTTGGTCTGCCGATGACTAAACTCTTATCCTGTGGATGAATAAGAAGCAAAAGCCTGAGAGGGACAGAATTTCAGGCTTATTGGGGTTGTGTGGGCTGCTTTTCTTGCCCGCTCAACAACACACAGGGTTCCCTTCCTTTGATCCCACTGCTGCTGTCATGTCTTTCCTTTTATAACTAATCGCATTACAAACTAATCTCACTAACAGGTATGTCTTTGTTGTGTTTTTTTGTCTGTTTTTTTCTTGTGCTGCTGCAGTCTCCAACCAAGTGGTACATGAAGCTTGTGCCTGTAAGTCAACTAATCAGCGCTCTCTGCTCCTTCATCTGTGTATCCATAGTGACTGTCTCTCCCTCTGTGCGTCTCTGTGTTGATTGCAATCATTTTGTCTCATGTGTGCTTCAACCTGTGACTGCACTGTTACATAAACACTTCTCTTCTGCCTTACTACCCTCTTGTAATATTTCCCTTGTGCTGCCTGGAATCTTAAAAATGTAGCTATAATTGCGACAAATTGAATTATGAATTAGATTATTAATCAGCTGTCCCCAATTTCCTATAGTCAGTTTTCAACTTCTTAAGTTTCGAGTTATGTTAAGGAAAATTGATGGTGACCAGACTTAGAGGAAACAGGTTGTCAAGCAGACATCCTTGTATTTGCAAACTTGGTCTCTGAAGTGGGTGTAGACTCCCTTTGGGAGGATATAAAAAAAGTCCCAGGGGATTAGCAAATTAAAAAAAGAAAGAAAAAGCTTATTCCATCAGAATTTAATTTCAAAGATGGGATGTCTTGGAGCATTTGGCATGAAATTGTTTCTGAGTCCCTGCGCCAGTTCTCACTCAAGCAGACTTTGTGCTTGTTTTAGTGGAAAAGCTAAGTGTTACTCCTTCACTGGCCTGATACTGTAAAACCCTCTGATACGTACAATACATCTTAAAAAATTTCATTTTGAACGTGGTTTGTAAATACTCAACATTCTGGACGTGCAAAGAATAATTAATGGGTGTTTTACTTCTAAGGCAAACAATGATCTCTGGATCTTTAATGAGCCATTTAATTGTATTTGTGCAACACTTAAGTCTACCACTGTGGGAATGTTTGCTCTCTCAGTAGGCTCACTTGTTCTGCATCTTTTCAACAGCTGAAACATTTCACTAAACAAGCTGTAAGGCTCCAGACTGATTCAGTCACATCTACACAAGAAAAAAAAACTAATGAAGCCCTTCTGTTATCCTAAGTGGTCGATGCTGACGGCTGTTGCACAGTTATTCACACTACAATTTGTATCTGTATTTAATTATTGGACAAATACTTGCCAGGACAGGTTTTGGATAAACAGCAGGATGTCACTCATTGCAATTGTCGTGCTCTGCAGGCCCGCTACAGAAAGGAGCAGACATCAAGTCAGCCACTGCCCTGGATCCCCCCTGTGGACAACCTGCTGAAAGACAGTACGGATGGCTCGGCCTTAGGTGCTCTGCTGCACTTCTACTGTCCTCAGCTGCTACCTTTAGAAGGTGAGGAGAATCACTGTAGGAAAACATCTGAGTACACACTACGACAAAACCCCATCCAGAGTCTTGAAAACAAAGTCTTCTGTACGTAAAATTCTTTTTTTCATTCCTCACCCAATTTTACCTGAGGGATTTTATTTTCAGTTGTGACTTGTTTTTCTCCGTTGTCTTGAATTGATCACCAAACTGATCAAAGATAAGTCACATACAAACCATGTGACACAATCACATCAAGCACACTCAAACAAAAGCATCCATTAGATCACTGAGTAGGGCTAATGATCAATCACTCTTTACACACAGCTCCGCCCACAGGTTGACGACATCCAATCATGATTTGCTGGTCATTCACAAATCTATTAAAAGCACTTCCTCACCAATATATTGCTCAAGACACTACACACATCTTTGATCAGTAACAACACCAGCACCAGCCAACCACAGCTGGTTTGTTTCTGTATCGTCAATCGTCGAACTCACTCTGACAACCCATGGTTCCCTCTTCCCTTGCAGATGTCTGCCTGAAGGAGAACATGTCACTGGCCGACCGGCTGTACAACCTGCAGCTCATCCAGGACTTCTGCAAAGACAACCTGAGCAGCTGCTGCCACTTCAGCCTGGAGGACATACTGTACGCCTCCTCCACCATCAAGGTAGGGCCCATACTCAGCTGGAAAGGGAATTATTTGACTCTCAAAATCAAATAGTTAAAAAGGGTTTGAATATCTCTCTCCCCTGACAATCTAATTAAGCGTTTTTATTACAGTAGTGTAGTCTGAAACTAAACTTAGACCCCTTTGGTTGGTGTTCAAAGCTTCCCTCTGCAGAACAGTTTTCATGTCTTTAAATGGTTTTTACAGTCATTACATGAGGGTCCTAACAGTTTTGGAGAAATTTCAACTGCTGACTTTTTAAGACATAGCATTTGAAGTGTGTCCAGTGTAGAAACAAAATGTCAATTTGTAGGAAGTGGAAAAACCATCATCTGCAAGATGTGACCACAATGTGAGGTCTTATTTTATACATTTACAAAATAACACAGAAATCAGCCTCTAGGTTATGTTAATGATCGTGCCTAAATCCTCTGTGTGGTCGTTCATTCATGAAGCTTTCAATGAAACAGATTAGAAAAGCATATGTTGTGGTATCCAGTGAGGAAGGAGAAAAGAGCAGCTCTGTGGGTCGCTGTGGTGAGTCATGCTGTGGAAAAATCATTCAATCCAAACTATCTGTCTTCACCACCACAAGCTTACAGAGCTGTGCTCATTTCATTACAGGCCTTCATGTGCTTTGTGATTCTCTTAAAAGACACTCTTTTCTTTTCTTTCTTCATTAATTTCCTCCCTCTCCCCATAATTTGCTTCTCCAGTTTCCTTTGCCTGTATTTCTCCTTTTTCAGTCCTTTTTCACTCTCACCTCTCTCGTTTCTCATTCGTCATTGAATTTGTCTCTGTGTCTCTCACTCTGACTCACTCGGCTTGGTTTACATATCCTCCAGGCCTCTGCTAACACCAACATCTCTCCCCTGATGTCATATTCACCCTTGCGTGTGTGCAGCTTCAAGCCTGCTGCTGCTGTTGGTGGGTTATTGATCATTTCTGGATGTAGTCATGTGTTAAACTGCTTTAGTGCCTCTGTCATAGGAAGAGGGTGGACAGGTTTGGAAAAAACTCCTTGACTCCATTTTTCATTTTCTGCATTTGCTGTTAACTGTGTATCTTGATTTTAGTAAAAGCTCTTATGAAGCATGTGACATGAGCCATATTCTCTTGAAAAGTCCAGAAAAATGTCTTATTTTACAATGTAAAAAGACAAAAATGACCCCTTAATTGCTTGCATAGTAAGAAAAATATCTGCCAGCAGAGAAAAATAAGTTGACAAGTAAATCAAGCTTATTTTTGTCTCTTAGGACAGGGTTGGGGCATTTTGCTTTCCTCCTGTTTCAATTCTTTAAGAACTTTTAGGTGCCAATTCCATTTTAATTGCAATTCCACAATATTGCTGTTTTTGCGATTTCCAATTCACTCTTGTAACACTTGTGAAAAATTTAAATGATGACATCTACAGACTTTATCAGGACTCATATTACCCGAGAAAATTCACATCATATGTGAGTCTGCTTCATTCAGCAGCAATATATTTGAACCAGCTGTTTATACTCTCTTTTCAAAAGCCTGATTTGAAGAGTTAAATGAAGCATTAACATTTGGAAAAAGAAATCAATTTTTGACCAAAAAAATACATTTAAAAGCCACAAAGCAAAAAATTATGATATTTATTTGAATCATTTTCCCCCACCAGGACCTGATACTGTGAAATAAGACACTTCAGGACTTGCAAGGTTAATGGGGCTCACATTATGTCTTTCTACTAAAAACAACACAAAAACTTGGGTTGTAGCTCTTTGCTGTCACGCTTTCCCGTGTTTTTGCTTTTGCCAATGCTGGATTTATGAGGACAGAGTTTCTAAATTTAAGAAGCCCATGCTTCAATCATGCCTTTTATTGGTGTCTATAAGTATAAAAGAGCTATGTTGGCTCCGAAATGCAATGTTCCAGTTGTGTTGAAAACCTTTTCCTTTCAAAAGCTGCAGCAGCAGCTGGAATCCACAAATCCCACAGCATCCCAAAACAGCAACTGTCACTATCTGACCACACAAAAGGCAAAACAAACCACAAAGACAGTTTACTGCTGTTCGTCTGGTGGCTCAGTGTAACTTTCCATCTGTGCAGAGTGTTTGTAATTGTCCTTGGTGTGTCTCTCTCAGAGTGTATTGCCTGAGAGCCGCATAAGCAGTAGAAAAAAGAGATGATGGGAATGACTTTGAGTCTACCTCAGCATGTCCTCTGATGGAGAACTGTTGTTCTCAGCACAGTCAGGTTACTGCAAGGACAGACAACAATAGACTGTCTCATCTGACTAAACAGCAACTTACAAACCACCCTGATTTTGTAAAAGTCTTTTTGGATATAGTTAGAGCTGCTGAGAATATGGAAAGGAAAAAGACATGTGCAGTTACTCTTTATCAGAAGTAGTAGTTGAATCTGTATCATCTTTACAGTAATATGTGGGGCAAAGTCCACACATCAACTTGACTCAAGGCATAAAAAAGACGTAACTCCACCAGCCAGCACCAGCAGTATTCTGCTGACACTGAATCCACTTGGGGTAAAATAAAACCCCAGGGCTGCAGTTATTGCCTGAGAGCAGTTATTGCCTGGGAGCAGCGGTGCAGCCTGAACTGCGTACAGAACCGGTAGATTCACTCACCTTGACCCAGTTTCCAGGCAGCATGTTGTGAATGTCCTGGCCTGTCATACTAATAGGGACCTTATTACAGAGATGGAGCCGAGGCATTTGGCGGGGAGAGGATGCGATAGAGGCGCTGATGCAGGAGAAAATTGAAACAGGAGAGATGAGACGAAGAGGACTGATAACACTTTACGCCATCATAGAGCTGGAAACGGTTTAAGAGGATATAGAAGAAACTGAGAGGGGAATATAAAGAGAATGAAAGACTTGATGTGTCCAGACTTGTCCGTTGATAAAGCATTCACACAGAGAGACCATGACAGATATGACACTTAACTGAGAATATTCATTCATGCGCTTATCTCCCCATCAGGTTGGATGATTCCTTAGACATAGAACATTGATCATGTCCAACGATGAGGATGTTTGTGTAGAAATCCAACAAAACTTGGCCGTAGGTTTTAATGAAAATTGCTAACATTTAGCGTTTGTTTTAACAATCAGGTTTAGACTGATTCATCCATTGATGGTCCATAAAAATGTTGTTATGAATGTCTTTTATTCCACCCAACTATCAGACTTTAGAGCACAATATAAAGGAAAAACCACAATTTGAAGGAAAAAATGGGCAGTTTTTTTCATTTACCAGGAAAATGGGTATTTGATATTCACCTTAATCATCTGCCTATAAAAAATAGGGTGAATATTGGGCTCTAGCTTTAAGCTGTTCAATGCTGCAGTGACAAAGAAAGTACAATTCTGGAATAAAAAGATAAAATATTTTTGCTGGAAAACCTTCTCAAAACCCCCAAAATTACAGCTACATCTGTTGTGGGATGACTGCTCCAATAGTTATCAGTCACCCAGAGAAACCTTTCTATAAGTGACAAGAATTCCTCTCCTTAAGACTCACAGCTTCATGACAGATGAATGAGCATCATCATGCTGCTTTGCTTTGGCTCAGAAACACCTCCACCAGTCTGTCTTGCACCTCTATGTTAGAATCCTCCATCCCAAACTGTGAAGAAAACTCAGCATCTGTTTCTCTCCCTCTGTCTCTCAGGCTTTCACAAGATTCAACATAAAAATCACTGAGCATACTTGTGAGTTTCAGTCTCTATAAGGGACAATAGGCCGATGCTCAGCACCCAACCCCCTCCAAAGCAATAGAAAACATGCACATTATTTCATGCTGTCCTTTCCTAATGGACACAAGGCTAGTAAATCACATCAGCCCACTCCCATTTAGCTGCTCTTCATTTAATTAATTCACGGCACATCTAAATTACCATCTGTGGATCCAGGGAGGAGACATGAAACACAGCAGCTTTGGGTTTTAGCCAGTGTTTGCTTCCTTTCTTACTCAGAAGTCTGAAGCAGATGTTTTACCTCGAGGAGGAGAATTAACACACTGAGCTGTCTTTTACATACATCCACTGATCATTTCCCCACAGGTTTTATCACTCACTCAGTGCTTCAAAGTGACATAAGTTAAAAACGTGTTAAGTTTCAAACAAAACTTAAAAATACTGCATTGCTTTCCATTTGGGATAGCACCAAATAGATTTGCTGTGACTCTTACTCTGGGATGAGCCTCACTCCTCAGACCCCCAGCAGGTTAAGAGGATCATGTGATGTTAAAGCACTGATTGCTCTTTTCAGCGTTAAAGTGTCCTATATTAATTTTATATTGAAAATTCACTTCAGGGTGTTTACAGACACCAGGAAGCATGAATTTTTTTTTTTTTTCTGTATACGTTCTCCCTTTCTTTAGCTCTGTACCGTAAGTGCAGGGTTTTCTTAAGGCCTGATAAACTTGGCATTGGGGTTTTCCAGATTGGAGGAAGTCTGTCTGGCAGGCTGCAGGACCTCGATCCTATAATCAACCCTCTGGCCAAATGGTTGTTGACATTAATGCGATAGAGGGTGTGTTTGTAGTGCGTCTTAGAATAGTGTCTTCCTGATTTGTTTGACGTAATTCGCATGTTGTTTATTTGGACTGATTTACACATTTCCATGCATGTGTACTGCATACGTTGGTAGATGCACACAGTAAATACAGGGTAGGGGGTGAATTGATAGATTAAAAGTCACACCTTGTAATCATCAACCAGGTTTCGGTCTTTGTCCTGACACTGGCACACTCAAATCCCCAAACATCCAGAACTGGCAGCACTGCAGATCCGGCAGAGGGTAGTGATGCCAGTCGACTGGAAGGTCGGCATAGTAGTGAGGCTGTGGTTGGGTGTGTAGAGATCTGCATGTGTGTGTGTGCGTCTGCTTACAGAGGGTATTAAGTGATCACGCTCACACCTGGTGTGTCTGTAGTATTCAGTGGGACAGATGGGAAGAGGAAGTCAGGTTGGGCTTTCTGCCACCGGTCTTGCCACTCGATAGGGATTTTTTTTTCCCTTTTGTACTTACTTTTTCCTCATTGTTCGTCCTTGTGACTCTCCTTTTTTACCAATAGAGGAATACTTCATATGCTGAACATATGTTAAGGTAACAGATATTCTGATACTTTTCTAGTTTTGTGTTGAGAAAATGTTGCATTTCAAGTTTATAATACTAAGTGAAAATATTATTCAAAGCACAGTTTAATGGTTGGATACAAAAAAATCTAAATGAAAGGTTTGAGGACTGTTATTTTAAAACTGTTATAATTGAAAGCAACTGTTCTCTGTGCTTGCAAAACCACTAAATTGATAACTCTCTGCTTTTCTTGAATCAATCTGTATCCTCGTGCATTACAACTCTTTTATTACTGAAGTAGCTGGAATACTATTCACATGTGCACACTGCTGCTTTTTTTCCAAACAAAAGACAGGGATAAAAAAAAAGTGTAAAATGGTGCAGTAACACCCAAGGGACACCACTACTGCTTTTGGTGTTAATTGCCTCTGCCCCTCATAGTGAAGCTGTGGGGCTGCGGCTGGTGGGGTGGGGGCTTAAGTGGTTTAAATACGGCGTGTATGCTGGTGAATGCATGGTAGTGCAAATTGTTGCTGATGAAGTGAATCAGGTGTGTGTAGAGCTGAGCCATGCAGCATTGTCTTTGTCTGGAGAGTATGGGCAGAGGGCGGGGAAGGGGCGTGCTTTCTCAAGGTCGTTCCCGTTTCACTGCAATTTGCATATGCATGCACATGTGTGCGAGCAAATGATGGAAGGCGTGTTCACTGCAATAAAACAAAAACCCCTTCAAATGTCACGATAATTGGTTGAAAATTTTGCTCTTGAAGGGTATAAAGGTGAAGTAAACATTTTTATTTACTTCAAAAGAAACAGTTTTTGTCAGAATTTCAATCATTCATTGCCTGTTGGCACAAATCATGACTCATTTTGGGACCATGGCTTTGGTGGAAGTACTGTTTATTGTGTTGACAAAATGGGACATAAATCTATCCATAGATAACACTACTTACATATTTTGTGAGAAAAGTCTGTTTATGTGTTTTGTTTAATGTCTTAGCCATCCTAACATAGGCAGTTGTTGGTGTTAACATGTATGAATAACTATTTTCCTCAACTGTTCCGACCACCCACTGTATCCTGACCTAATTTTAAAGTGGACCTGACCTAGCAAAGCAGAGGCAAAGATTCCTTTCAAAATGTCACTGCTCAAAATTCATGTTTGCTGGTGAATCACACGCTTGAGATTGAGAAGAGCAAAAATAGCTGACCTTGATTTTATAAATTAGGTTAATGCCTTAATCACTCCTCCCTACAAACACAGGTACTACTGACATTATTATGTAATGAAAACAAGCTTATCTGGTGTAGGAAAAAGCTATAATGTTGGGTCGTTTAGTGTTTCTCACAAAGTTTTTACAGTGAGAAGATCAGTCTTTTTAAAAGTTGGGACAGCGTATTATTCTAATGTTGCTATGATGACTATTAAACATCACATGAATGAGTGTGCCTTTGCAAATGAATCACCTCTAGGTTGTACTATGCAGCATCCTAATCTAGAGAGGGTATGTTTTAATTGAAGCTTCAATGGAGGATTGTTCATATTCAGGATTATCGAAGTTGTACTCATCACCTCAGGATGTCTTTAAAGGTTAACAGAGACATCTACTGGAGAAGTAGGTGCAATGTAATCACAAAGCGAGTAAGGTTGTAAATGAATTGACACTGCTTCTGTGCATTGTTAATTAAAAGTGTGAGTTATTATTGTTGCCCAAGTTTTCATTTTTAATCTTTGTCTGATTCTAATTTCAGAACAATTACCTGGTGTTCATGGCAGAGCTCTTCTGGTGGTTTGAAGTTGTCAAGCCATCTTTTGTGAAACCACGAATGCTTGACAATGAAGGCACAGGCAAGTCTTGAATTCAATGTACACTTTTCATGATTTTTTTTATCGTGAATCCTAGTTGAATCACATTTTTTTTTCTTTTGATGTGTCACCTCAGAACCCTCATCTGTGCTGAAGAATATTCCAGCCATCCCCATCTCAAAAGCAACCAAGAGGAGCTTCATGGAAAGACCCCCAAGTCCTGAAAGACCAAGGTATGCAACCTCGAACCATGGTACAGAGAGTGAATCACTTGAGTGCAAATGTTACAGTTTGTGTATTATGGATATTAATTTCACATTACCTCTGCTATCTTGTTTATTTTCCCCTAGTTTGCCCCTACGACCCCAGCCCCGAAACTCAGGTAATTATTTTTTTGTGTTGAGAGTTGTAAAACTAGATATTCAAATTGTGATGAAACTTACTCATGGTTTTAACATTTCTGCGTTGATTTTTAATTGACCTTTATGTCTCATCCAGGAGAGATCAAAAGGTCAACCTCAATGTCCTTTGTCGACGGCAACCTTGGCACTTGGCCCAAAGAGAAAAGGTTGGCTTACTTGTTCATGTGCTGCTCAGCTAAACTAGGGCTCTCTTCAAAAACCTCTAATATTTATTAGAAATACCAGTAGAAAGGTTTCAAAGTAGTTGCTCTTTTTGTTTCTCTGTTCAGGTCTGGGCCTTATGGAGTATCTTTCGACATCCCTTTTGACAAAGATGACTCTGCTCCCACTTCTGTGTCATCTACACGTGGCATGGTCCGGTCTGTCAGCACTGATGATGGCTCAGGCTTCAGGGTTCAGCACCTCCCCAGGGGAATGAAGCGTAACCTGTCCTTCCAGCCAGTGAATGGCAAGAGTGTTGGCATCGAGGAAGAGGGCTGCCCAGACAGCCTGGCTGGTAAGGAGCCCAGCAGGCGAGCATACCCCAATGGGCATGGAAGCATCATGGACACAACTCCGTCCATTGAGGAAGCCCTCCAGATTATCCACAGCCCAAACAGGCCTCCAGTGGAGGGCATCAACAACGGTTTCTTTCTGCACAGTCAGGACCACAGGGCTGCTGTTGGCGGCTTGGAGCCAGTGTCTGAGTCTGACTCTAAAGGGCCTCTGAGCACCACAGACACCACTGAGGTAGACACTGGAATCCATATCCAAACAGAAGACATGCTTGATGAGGACTCCTCTCTGAAAGACTGTTCTGTGAACATGGACCTAGACATGGACACACCGAGTCCCTGCCCGAGCAATCAGAGCAAATCCCCCTCAGGAGTGAAGATGACCAGCTTTGCTGAACAGAAGTTGAGGAAGCACAACCCATCAGCACCAGACTCAGGGAGGTGCAGCAGCAGCTCACTTAAGACCACTCCCGAGGGCTCCGAGTTCTGCCTCCCATTATCTGTCTCCTGGGCCCCAACCCCTGAACACAGCCCCATCCATCAACAAACCACACCACCACTTACTGCTCAAGCTTCACCCACGCCTGTGCAACTTCCACCTAATGATCCCGCCCAGGTGATGGCTACAGAGATGGTGCACTTGAGGATGAGGCTGGAGGAGAAACGCAAAGCCATCGAAGCACAGAAGAAGAAAGTTGAGGCTGCTTTCACAAGGCATCGTCAAAAGATGGGTCACTCTGCGTTTCTCAATGTGGTGAAGCGGAAAGGAGATGGAGCTGCAAGTGGAGAGGAAGGAGGGAAAACTGATGGAGAAGGGAAGACAACAAGCACAAGTCCGACTGTTAAATTTGGGAGGAGCAAGGCAGACACACCTGATGGGGCAGAGCAGAGCAGCACAGCCTCCTGCTGGACAAAGTCTCCCAGTGCAGGAGAGGAAGGTGGGCAGAGCCACGTTCAGCCGACTGAGGTGGACCTTACTGAGTATACTCGCTCCATAGAAAAACTCAACCACTCTCTAGCCTTCCTCCAGACTGAAATGCAGCGGCTGTCTCAGCAGCAGGAGGTGATCATGGCCATGAGGGAGCAACAACATCAGCAAGCATGGGTCATCCCTCCCCCACATACAAACCCATCACCACAGAAACACGGTCGAGCTGGAGCTGTCACACGATCCTCAGGACCTTCTTCCCCAGCCGACTCCCCTCGCTCCACCCACCGTTCTCCAACCAGCATCAAACGCAAATCTGCCTCCTTCCACTCACGTAATCCTCGCGCTGCTCGTCCCAGCGAGTTAAAACTTGCCCCTTACAATCGAGTCCTGACAGCCCCCCAATCTGTGGATAGCATCCCAAGGCTACGCCGATTTTCTCCCTGCCAGCCATTAGCGAGTTCCTTTGTTTACATGGGGGAGCAGCCAGCAAAAGTAGCCTCAAATGAAGATAAAGACAAGGAAACAGAGTCACATCTATCACCAGAGAGGGAGTTTGTAAGTATATGTGTAGCACGCACCCCTCCTGGTTCCCCCAAACTACAGAACAAAACAGAAGTAGATTCAAAAGCCAAATCCCAGGAAACAGAAGCAGCAAATCAATCCACTAACACAGAGACAGCAGACCAGAAGGATCTGGAACCACTTACAGATCTCAAACCTACCATTGGGTCATCATTTCCTGAGGTTCTGGCCCACCCTGTGGTAGAGACCTTTACTGTAACACCAACAGAGATTCCAGAAGCTTCCAGCCAGGTCAAGAACAACTTGATTGAGGTTCCTCTGTCAGTTGTGAAGCCACTTGGAGATCAGGCACTTGAGGATGAATTGGAGACGCAGCAAAGTGCAGCAGAAGGCTCTGATGGCGAGAAGATGTGTCGTGGTTTCTTCTTCAAGGTAGGCTGTTAATTTTCACAGCTGTCTCAATGTCATGCAAAGAATTGTATAAACTTCTTGATTTAGTTTCAGCTATCTGAATGTGTCAAAAGTCAAATCTGGAAGAAAGTTTTGCTTACTTAAAAATCAGTCAACAATAACATAAGATGACTTCATTTTTTGTACTCCATGTTGTATTCAATGTGCCGAAAATACTTTAGGTAAGGTAATGAAACCATAAATCATAAAAAAACTGTCAACAAAGAAGCAGCTGCATAACCAATAGAAATAATAGGTTGCAGTAGCAGTTAGAAATACCCTAACATGAGCTGCAGTTGAACCCAAGGCAGCCATGCTTGTTTTTGAGACGAACTCTTCTTGTTCCCAAGATTGAATCATGAATGGTTCAGGAAAACATCTCCACTGAGAGCACTGTCATCTCCCCATTTTTCAGTTGTAACACAGCCTGCTTGCCGTAGTCTGGGCGTTAATGTAGGTCATAAAACTGGGGCTGTTGTGAATAATTCAGGCACAGCTGTGGAGATGTTGGCTTGGAGATGGACTGGAGAGATTGTGACGAAAGAAGAAACGAGATGCTCACATTAAATGAACCATGTATTTACTTTACAGTCCTCTGTCCTCTTAGCTTTATTCAAGCTTTCACAAAAATGTGTTAATTTGATGTTCATGATATATTTCAAATGATAGAAATCATGGTCACATAAAGTCATACACAGAAGAAATTACTGTGAACGTTTATAGAACTGAAAAATCTAAGAGCTCTTGTCTGGCACATTACATCAGATAAGATGCACATAGATATGAGGAGGATTGCATCTTGATGTGTGCTACAACTGCAGCCCATAAAGCTCTGATTTATACCCAAACAGATGCACTCATGTTGTCCGTTTGGTTGTTTGAATAAGGAGGATGGAAAGGTGGAGGAGAACATGGCCCAGAAGAGAGCGGCCCTGCTGGAGAAAAGGATGAGGAGGGAGAAGGAGACCCAGCAGAGGAAGATGCAGCTGGAGGCAGAGTTAGAACAGAAGAAGGAGGAAGCTCGGTATGTGACATATCTGCAAAACAAGTTAATACACATTTTCACGGCTCAAATCTAAATAAGGTGTGCTCCTTACTTTTATCTGGAAAAGAATTTCACATTATTTTAACTGAATTATTTCAACTGAATAAAAAACGGAATAATATTGTGTCCTTCTTTCTCATGATTTAGTTTTTGTAGCGCTTAAGCTTTAATTGATAAGATGGCTGAAAGATAGAAAATGTAAGAAGTAGAGAGTGGAGGAATACATGCAGCAAATGGGAGAGGCTGAGGGTTGAAATATTAATTGTCCATGTATCACCACATTTTCAAAATTTTAAGATATAGACTGGCTATAACTTTTTCTTCACTATTCAATATATTTCGTTATTGTGATATGTATATTTTTGTGCAAAATTTGTCTGCACTGTCTCCCTCACAATCTTGTTTTCTCCGCGTACAGACTGAAAGCAGAAGAGGAGCGCATAAGGAAGGAGGAGGACAAGGCGAGGAGGGAGTTCATCAAGCAGGAGTATCTCAGGAGGAAGCAGCTGAAACTGATGGAGGACATGGACACTGTCATTAAAGCTCGACCCGTCACAGGGGCCAAGCAGAGGCGGGGGCGGCCTAAGTCCATCCATCGTGACAGCATGGAGTCCCCGAAAACCCCTGTCAGAGCTGCTACAGGTAACCATGGAGAGGTCTCTCACTCAAGGGGGGGTCATGATAATCCTAGGGTGTGTGTCACTGTCGCTTTGTTTTGTGCCACAGTGAGTGTTAAGCAAAATTTTAGAGCTCTGAATTGGACATAATAAACTGTTGTAGCAATGCATCGTTGTTGTGTTTGCATGTTTGTCCGATGCCAGTTAAGTTACCCAATATTGTTATTTAAATCCATATTATTTGTATGTCCATGTCAATTTTACACACACTGCATGTCAGAGATTGTTTGTTCAATGCTGAGGATGCATTGCTCTAGGACAGCGTTGGCACAAAACAAAGTAGACAGCGTGGTGTTGTTCGTCATGGTGTCGCTGTAACTGTCTCGTGCTGTGCCACATCTCATCTCACATCCAGGTTCACGACAACGTGTCTTTTCAGTCTCCAGCTTGTCACTGGCTTCCCTCAACCTGGGAGACAACAACAGTGTTCACTCTGAGAAGAGGTCGCCACGGTGAGCTGCTTTTCAAGTATATATATGTGAATGAGTGAAATGTCATGACAAGGGTTCATTATGATGTGCTAGAAGGAATTTCACTTTCTGTTCATGCCAAAATATTTTAAGGAGTGTTTGTATAAGAGTGTTTGCTGAGAGAAAGCTGATTGAAGACAAAGATGAGTTTTAAAATATAGGAGTTCCAGCCTTGAGGTCCAAGTGTGTGTTAGAAATAAATTCATTCCTCTTTTTAATCAGATTCAACTGCTTCATAAATTATAGTTCTTAGCAGCTGGAAATAAGCATGAATCCATGAATAATAGACAAACTAAAAGGATGTGTGTACTGAAAAAAAAAGGGCAGAAATTTGGTTGATTGATTGATGAAATTTAATGTGACAGCAATACCAAGATTCTAATGAGCTTTGAACCTTTTATTGAATCTCTTACTTCATGTCCAAAGTTTCTTCTGTCTCTATCAAGCTGTTCAAACTTACCTTCTTGGAAACTTCTCTAGTTTAACATTTCTCCTGTTCTCTGTTATCTTTTATCCTGTACTACTTTCTTCCTCCCTGCTGTTTCACTCATGCCAGAAGTGCTAGTTTAGCCTCTGGAGGTCTCTTCTACTTTCTGAGCTCTCCTAAACTAAGAAGGAGAAGGTTAGTTGGTGCTTGGCAGTTAAAACCTCAAGGCACTTCACACCGTCCGGAGCACAATCCTGCACAAAAAACCCCATCTGCACTCTGGGTTTTGGCAGGGATTGAAATTCTAAGAAGAAAGGCAGCATAAGTTAGGTCTTTCAGAGCACTTTCACCAAAGAATATATATATTGTAGTCTCTTCTATGCTGTGCTTTACTTACCAGCCTACGCTCATGCTCTTGCATTTTTTATAACTGATCAAAAATCCAAAGGAAATAGTTTTATTTTGTTTTGCCACTGCATCACAGACCAGTCCTGCATCAAAGATCCATATTATCAAGTCATTCAACCTCACTACTTCTTAAAACAACGAAAGTAAAATGAAATTGGCTTGCAGAGAAAACTAAGGAATCTAAAATGACTTGTTAACATGGGCACACGAAAACACAATAAGCACTTTGGGCTAACTTGGATATAGTTGCTCTTGCTGTATATTTGTTGTTTAATTTGTTAACACAGCATATTCCAAGTGGAATGATTGCTTTTCATTACGCTTATTTGAAAATCTCATAGTAGCACATGGAGAGGAAACATAATGCACTTACAGCCTACAAAAGAGCAAGTAATTTCCAAGTGCTGCAGTGTAATTCATTGACCTCTTTTTATTGGCCCTGAATGCACCAGACCGCCTCACATCACAATACTCACTGCCTGTGCTTGCAAGCTTTGCTTCTTACTAGTCTCAATAAAGAAGCACAAAAGCACAACACAAAGCACTAACTGTTTGCTAGGAGAGCACCAGCTGCTTCTGTCACAGTAACAAAAACATCTGTTCAAACATTATTTAGTTTGATTATTTAGTTTCAGCCTCAGCCACAGGGACATAATGTTTTGTTACTAATTGTGTGTGTGTGTAGGAGTGCGAATGCCTCTTTTTCTGAAATGTTCCCTAATATTATGTGCATATGCACGTTTGTGCGTCGCAGGCCTGATTCTGCAGATGGCTTCCTGTCCCCGAGCCGCTCAAGCAGCAGGAATGGAGAAAAAGACTGGGAGAACGCATCCACAACCTCCTCTGTGACATCAAACACAGAGTACACTGGTGGGTTAATGTACACATTCACATCCTCTACCAGAAGTTCATATCATAAATGTTAAAACAGCATTCAGCTTCACTTTCATTAAATTGGTCAAAATGAAAGATTCAGTATCAATGAAAGAGAAAAGTATCATAAAATGAGCTTTATAATACCTTGACACTGCAATATTTTGCTAAGATGTTAAATGTAGATCTATTTTTATACTGTACAGTTGATGCTATCATGTTAAAAAGGGCTCTGTTTTTATTTCTATTGTGTTACAAAGCTTTTTTTTTTGTTTAAATCTAAGTTGTCACCCTGTAATCTTGTTCTTGGTGAATTTCTGTGCCAAGGGGAATGATTTCTCTGGCAATCCACCCACCAACTTCTGTCTTTGCTACCAGTAGAAATCTCCTTGCATTATTTATGAAAAGAGAGTAAAAATAGGGAGGGATGTCTTTTCTTTGACATAGCTGGAGGAGTTGCCATGACAACCGTCTCATCCTAATGTTCTCTTCTCTGTCCTCATTCAGGACCAAAGCTGTACAAGGAGCCCAGTGCCAAATCCAACAAGCACATTATCCAGAACGCTCTGGCCCACTGCTGCCTGGCAGGAAAGGTTAATGAGGGGCAAAAGAACAAGATTCTGGAGGTAACAGCATGGGGATTATATGACACTGTTTAAGACATGTGCAGGTTTCAGGCTGATGATGCAAACAACCCCCCCTCGACTTTATAATCATCTTCTCTCTTCCTGAATTATACTGCTTGACTTTACTTGCCCAAAAACAGAGCCTACATACTCTGCATGTACAAATTTAATAAAAAAAACTTTTATGGCTATGTTATTTTTAAGCTACATGATGGATGTGTTCTGCAAGTACAGGTTTGCTTTTCATAAAAACTGCTATCAAACAAAAATAAAAATTAAACGCACAGATCTTAAATTATAAGCAAATTCACTTTTAAATAGCTTAAAGGGACTGTCAGGACTTTCCAAGTGATCTCGAAAAAGTCTAAATCTAAACATATGCCTGATCATAATCCACAATTTAAAATGAGATTATCAGCACCAAAATAGGTTATTTCAAAATGCTATTTCTCAGGTTCACGGTCAAGTTGGACTGGACCATTTACTGCAAATTTGAGTCTCTAAGACAGCTACACCCCGGCTGACAAAGTTAAGCAGTGAGAAGAAATATATGTGTTTTTCTCTGCTGAAAATGATTTACTGGATTTATTTAGTAGCACGAGTGGACTGGGGCTTGACTGTCTGACAAAAAAGGGACAAAAGAGCAGAGGAAAGCTAAACAGGAGAGTGATAGAACAAAGGATAACGGCTAAAACACAGGTTGAGTTGTTTATGACAATGTTCATTCCAACCCACATGCAGCAATTATACTGTAGTGGTCTGTTCAAATCATAGAGTCTATCAATAAAATGAAGAGTGCAGTTATGCTCTGCTTAGGAGATGAGCAATGACAGGACAAAGCCTGGATTCACTAAGGAAGTGAAAGTTTCAAACAACAGCAACATGTAACTGTTGATAAATAAATTACCTCGTCTTGTTGTATCGAGTAGAAAGTTGTCATTAACAAAGAAAAGCAGTGTTTAAGTGTAAGAAAGATCTCCATTTATCTTTCAAAACAAATTTGGGGTCATGTCATCACAACAGTTTGCCAGTCCTCTGGCAGAAAGAGTCGCTGCAATCTACTTCAGACAGATTCTCTTCACAGTCACATTAATGTTTGCTACACAACACATACTGTATCTAATGAGATTTCTTCTCCTGACCTTTCAAGGAAATGGAGAAATCGGAGGCCAACAACTTCCTGGTTTTGTTCCGAGATGCTGGCTGCCAATTCCGCTCCCTCTACACTTACTGCCCTGAGACTGAGGAAATCAACAAGTTGGCAGGCATCGGCCCCAAAAGCATCACACGCAAGATGATTGACGGCCTCTACAAGTACAACTCAGACAAGAAGCAGTTCAGCCAGATACCAGCCAAGACTATGTCGGCCAGCGTGGACGCCGTGACGATCCACAACCATCTCTGGCAAACGAAGAAGCCAGCTACCCCTAAAAAAGTAGTGCCTGCTCAGTCCTAATGGAACTTGACATCCCTAACATCATTTCCCTTTCAAATGAAACAAACTCATTTCAATTTGCACTTCACTGTACATACCCATAAAAGATTCAAGCACCTGCAATGCCAGTTAGATGAATGCATACCTGTCCTTCTCTGTTTGTCCGTTTCTTCTCTCATTGCATTCCTGTCCTTGTTTTTTTCTCTTTACTCGGGACTGGAAGTGAAAACACTCACAGACTATGAACAACTGGAATGTATGTCACTGTTGAAGAATCATGTTAATGCTTAATACGTTTTTAAGAGATTGGCAAGTTTGAGACCTTTTATGAAGGCATGTGCGAGTGATAATGTTTGTTCTCAATGTGCCAAATGTCAAAAAAGAGACAGTATGAATGCTTGGACATTGTACGGGGATGCTGAAGCACTGAATGTTTTTTAGTCATGTACAGATAAATTTTGTTGCATTACCCTGTTGATGTGTGGCCTTATGCGCATTTTGTTTTGGTGTGAGTGCAATGAGGTGATTGTAAAGCAATGTATACATATGGAGGGGATTTTTTTAAGTATTTGGAAGAACACTTTTTTTCTTCGTGAGTGGGTAAAGCAGTTTGTATATTATGGTACGTAAAACTACAAAGGGCCAAAAAGTAATTGCATACAGCTAGTGTTAGCCGCACAGTACGTGTGTTCAGCTTAACAAAGCAAAGTGGTTTCAGCTTTTTCACAGCCATCTCTGAGAAAGGGATTTTTAAGAGTGAAAGATCACGGGTTCCCAACCTGCTGGTTAGAAAACCTCTAGCAATTGGAGCTGTAATTTAGTATGTCTAAAAAAAGGGGGTTTTCTAATGCAAGTATGCTACCAAAATTGTAATTTAATTCAATTGTTTTTTAGTCTCTCAATCCAAGAAAAGTACTTGCATCTCAAGATACAGTATTTTCCAATATTGATCGAATTGAGGCTGGATAAAAACAAAACTCTATCTCTCGGGTCAAAGGTGGCTTTTACAGTCTATGGTTTACACAGCACAGCATTGCTTCAGCCACAGAGGTTAAATCAGTGTTACATATCCGTACTGCAAATTTGTGAACAAATGAAACAGCTGAATATGTTTCATGTTATTTTCTGCTGTTGTACCATGTAGGATCTTTGCATTATATCATTAGACACACTTAGTCATCACTAGTTTTATGAATGTGACGGATTTCAGCCACAACTCCTAGAAAGTATTTCTGTCCATACTACTATAAAGATTTGACAGTAAAGTGTTGCACAAATGTATTGAATACTTCACATTCACACAAGATCAATCCTTTTTAGTGAAATTTAGATTATATTGGGCACCTGAAAATCCTCAACTAAACACCAAACGTAGATAATATATAGTAGAAGACATAAACAAAGTTTGCAGATTAGATAAAAATTATTTTAGGTTTGTAAAAAAACAGCCATGCTTCAGTCTCTGTTTGTATGGTTGTAGATGTCTGTGCATCTATATCCCTAACATTACATAAACATGCATTGATCCAATAGAAGTGTGAAAAAGTAAGCATGAGCATTTTGTTGTCTATAGATGCAACATGCCCTTGATAAGGGTGGAAATATATTCAGATTTTTTGCAAGACTTAACAAAATGAATCCACAAAATAATGTTAGGCAGAATTGGTCAGATCATTGTTGTTACATACGGGTAGAGACTCGACAGAGTTTCATGGGTGTCAGTATTGTGTTCTTTTTTTTCCACTGAGTATGAGATCATACTATCTGCAAGAGTTTCCAACAAAAATCGAATCCGCTGAAATGGTGCTTTGTTTTCTGATCTTTGCTAGGAAGGGTGGGGGATGTATTTACAACCAAAAGAGAGCATGTACATGTCTTTGAAAATGTAATCTAGAGAAGTGTTTCTCTACAGTATTTTGGATGGATTTGCCCGCATTAAATCTTTCCACCTGTTTTTGGCTGCTTCCAGCCAAGGTTAATGATTATTTAAAGTATAATAAAGTTGTACAGTGTGTTCATGTGAGCTCATTCCTATTCACTATGATGACTTTCATTTTGTTTGTGAGACGCTGTGCTGTCATTTAAAATATTGCTGAACATGTTTTCTTTTTTTCCCTTTAATAAAATTAAGCATGGCCTCAGCATTGATGTGGTGTTTATTGTTTAGGTTTCCAGATGAATAGTTTATTTTTGCATCTTGTTTTTTTTCTAAATCCTCTTATGCCTGTCATAACAGACTCTTATTTTTTAAAGCAGATATAAATACATTGCACAAACCCAGCCTTGGCTTGTCAAGACTTTCCAAATCAAGTAATTGAACCTCAATGAACCCAGAAGTACCTTAAAATTTGTGTATTCCCACTAAGAACAAGTGCATTTTAATTGATACAACTAAAAAATATGAGACTTATTTTCTCAATACGTTGAATAAGTTCTTATATGAAGTAAAGACTAGTGCCATTATCCTGACATAATGATACCCTGAAAAAAGGCAGTCCAACAATATTTTTTGAAAATAAATATTATGAGATAATTTTGTTTGTATGTGCCAAAAAATCTGTCAATGGTACTAGTGAAGATTCTCTTGGTGAGATATCTTAAAATAAGACATTACATTTAAGCTTTGCAAGACAAGAGAGATGTTAAAAATAGCTGGAAAAACCAATTTTAGTGTTATTATCTGGTATTGAGAAGTTTTGTGTTTTAGCTTATGATGAACTGCAGAATTAAATATGGGTTGTTTTCTTAATTCAAGCTGAGTCTTTTTCTTGAACAATATGATTTGTCTTTCACAAATAACTCAGCAGGTTCAAAACTTTATGGCAAGTAATAGATGCATGTTTCAGCAGAGAAATTATGATAAATTATTATTAAGGCTGTTTTAAAGACTGTTGAAATGAAGATGATCCTTCTAGAAACAAGTTCCAATATCTGACTGGAATTTTTACCTTTAGGGAACTTGTGATGAGTTATTTTGACTAGAAATTAGAAGAATATACTTGGTAAGATATTGAGTTTTTGCAGTGCTGACTAAGATCCTGACCAACCAAAACTCAATTTTGGATGTCAGGAATGACCATCAGGTAGGAGCTACATACTAGAATGAATGCTTAGTACCATTCAACACAGTAATTAACATTTCGAAGACTATTATTATTATTATTATTATTATTATTATTATTATTATTATTATTATTATCATTATTTTTTTTATTTTATTGAAATGAGGTAATTTCTATATGAAATAGATGTACTTATCCTCCTTGGAAGTTTCCCATGCTGTGGTGTTGTTGTAGGTGTGCCATAGTGCTCACAGGGCGTCATCGCTACAGTTGATTGGTGGTTTGCGGCTGCGTCGGTCCGCATGGCAACCGTGAGCTGTGTACCAGAAAGACCAGCAGAGAGACCTTTTCTGGGGACGCGGACAGGGACTCATTCATCAAAGCAACTGTTTTTGTCTTCTTTCTCATTGACTCATTGACATTTGGAGCCTGCAGACGTTTCGGAGCGGCTTTAATGCTGAGTGGTACTGCCGCAGACTGACGGACAGGTGAGGACTTGGCACGGATTCGCGGTGGCGTGTTAGCTCATAACACCGGTGTACTGCTATGGCGTGATACCTTGCACATTAGAGGGATTTAGTGATTGCATTAGTAGCTCCTGTGTTTCTGCATGAAATTACGCTCGAAGGCTGTCCGAGTGTGCGCTATGCGCTTTCTGTAGTAAACAAGGTGAGTGCTAGCGCAGATAAAGTGCTGAGGCTGTCAGGTTTGGGCCGCAGACCTGCTGCTGTCACATCCAGGACCAGGGCTGGAGAGATGGAGGGAACAGGGCGGTGTCACCCGCTGCTCTGCCTCCAGCACAGACACCCAGGGGCTTACATACACAGAGAGAGTGGATCATGCAAAATGAAAGACCTTTTCTTAATGTGTTGTTATGGCTGCTGATGTGAGGCTGCTTTACTCAGTCATTTCCAGTCTGAACACAATTAACTTTCCATTTACTTTCTCTCATTTCTTTTAATTACAAATATTATTGTGTTTTTTGAATGTCAGTTCTGGTTCTATATGGGATAAAAATGTGAAACTATCATTTTAACAAAAATTAAATCGATTTTAACCAGGACTGGGCAATTAATTGAACATTTATTAAGTGAAATCACAACATGTCCTGCTGCAATGTTCTATTTGTGGATAGTGCAATATTTATTCAACTTGTAATGTTTCAGAATACCAGATGTTTTTTTTTCCTTTTTTTTTTTTTTTTTTTTTTTTTTTTTTTTTTTTTTTTTTTTTTTTTTTTTTTTTTTTTTTTTTTTTTTTTTACAGTACATGTTTTATGCTCTTACTCTACCATGCCCAACAAGAGAAACAATCTAAGTGATGAAAAGTGGCAAAAACAGCAAGAAGTAGCAATAAAGATAAGGCTAAGATGGCAAAAAATGTATGAAAAAGCAGCAAAATTGGGTGAAAAGAGCAATAATGTGAAAATGTTCAGAAAGTAGGGAAACTTTTCAGAGGCCTGACATTTCTGTTTAAAATAGCCTTTTTTATAGATCTACTGTAATATTCTAATTTTCTGAGACACTGAATCATGGGTTTTCATTCTCTGTAAGCCATAACTATAATTTCAAGAAACAAAGGCTTGAAATAATTCTATGTATGAGTCTGTCTAATGTCTTGGTTTCACTTTCTGGAATTAGTTACCATAACTATAGAACTTTATCATGATATTCTAATGTTTGAGATGTACTTGTACATGCAAACAGATTTTCTTTTGTGAATTTTTATTGTATTTTAACAAAAATCCTACCGTTATCCCTCATGTATTTGTTTTTTCTTGTTCAAAACAAAAGTAATTAAAAAAATATTCAAGATTTATAGAGCTGTAATGCCTTTATCTGTCAGTACAAGCTTAAATAATTTCAGGCAAGCTGGAGAGTCTTTGAAAGCTTTATTAAAGGTAGCTGCATCAAACAAGGCCAGCATGTATTGACATTTTCTTTTTGAACATATTTAAGAACAGATGCATTAGATTTTGAGAGTTGAATCAATCAAATTGATCTCTCATATTCTTAAAATACCTTAGAGTCTCTGAGGTGTTTGAGACAGAGAAGCATGGCTTCAGATTTGTTTTCGTTGAGTAGTTAAAGTTTTTACTTCAGATCTGATCTTGCATTATTGATGATGTTATAGTGTATCATCGGGATAACGATGAATAAGAGTACTGTTTCCTTGTAGTAATACACAGAGCAGTGTGAGGTGAATGGGGTTGGTAATTTGTGGAAACCCGTGAGTAACATAGGTGTGTGATCCTTTATGTGTACAAGATCAGTTGATAAATAGGCTTTGGACCAGCTTATTGCTGTTCCTTTAATGCCAATTAGGTGTTCTCGTTTCTGTAACAGGATGTGATTGTCCATTGTGTGAATGTGGCATTAAGACCTAACACGCAGAAACCCTCTGAAAATACGTTTGTAACTCTCACCAGTGTTGCCTCATTTATATATTCAGAGACACGAAATACTGATCAAACCTGATGCGACTCATTCAACTGATACTTTGATGTAAGTTTTTGCATGGAATGTCAAGTATGTTGAAGAAGAAGAAGTCAGATTTCCCTTGAATTAAGGAAATGCCTACGCACAGTATTATTCTTTTTGTGTGTCACATCATCAACAACATGTCCACCCACTCCTTATCTCTGTCTTTGTTTCAGCCTGCTGAAAGTGGCCACCACACATCTGTAACCATGACAGCAGAGGAGACAATCAGCATCAAGGAGGCAGAGGTGATCAAGGTCATTTTGGACTTTTTAAACTCCAGGAAACTGCATATCAGCATGCTGGCCTTAGAGAAGGAGAGCGGGGTGATCAATGGACTCTACTCTGATGACATGCTGTTCCTGAGGTGACATTTTGCTGCAGAGCATAGTACAATAGTACATGCAAGCAGTTTGTTTGTTGTTGATATATGTAATATATATAATATAATATATCAATTTCCAATATTTTCTGAAGATTCTGTTTGTCTTTTTAGTTTTGATTTGCATTTTTTATTTTATGACACACAGAGGAAGATTGACTGAGCCACAATATTGAGATCAGTGTTTCCAGGAGTTTAATAAACTTAATTTGTTACTTCTAACAGACAACTTATTTTGGATGGCCAGTGGGAGGAAGTGATGCAGTTTATTCAACCTTTAGAGGGAATGGAGAAGTTTGAAAAGAAAAGGTAAGAGCCATGTTTTGCTGGAACATTTTGATCAATTAAAAAAAAACTATCTTTATGAGTCATTTGGCTTGCATAAGGCAAATCACTCTTCAAAGCCAAACCTTTGAAAGCTCAATAAAACAAAGATATTATGTGCAAGAGTTCATTTATTAAAGAGTTTTTTTAGTTATTTGACATCAGAAAGAGGAGATCTAACATCTTGACTGACAGGTTTGTTCAGTTTTATTTTGTGATGAAGGTGTTACATCAACTCTGTGGCCCCAACAGCTGGATCGTCAAACTTATGCAATGCCTTGGCTCCAAAACATGTTAACAATGCAATATGTCAATGCCCTTCAAGGAGGTACTTTGGCTTCACTTTTTCACAGTTAGTGGAGGTGGAGGTGTGCCTTCCATGTTAAATGACTGGCTTTCTTTAAGAACCAGTGGAGGATATGAGGTGTGGTTAAGACCCTTAATATCTAGATAATTTCCAATGATGTTTCCTGCCATTTGTGACTGAGTTTGACTTCCCAGTTATACAGGAGGCTGGTAGCTTTGGGAGCTAAATTAGGTCAAGCCTCTACTCTTCAGTGACATGATCATGTATTTCTGACAGCCTCTCTTTCCTATGACCCACCAGACACTCACAGCGAACCCAGGATTGTCACTTTAGAGTTTATCAATAAATGTTCTGCAAAGTTGGTTTTTTGACATACTGACATTTGTATTTTCAGGTTCCGCTATATCATTCTGAAACAGAAGTTTCTAGAAGCCCTGTGCGTAAATAATGCCATGTCTGCTACTGAAGACCCTCACAACGTAAGTAAATATGGAACCAGGATCTTGAGTCCACTGTTAGAACCATTTCATCTGTCATCCAGCTAGTAAGCTAACACCAGCTGGGAAAAAAAACAAACTCATCATCTAACTTCACAGCTAAATACTGCCTTTTTCTCTCTCCATTCTCAGCTGGAGCTCACCATGCAGGAGGCAGTGAAGTGCCTAAACAGCCTGGAGGAGTTCTGCCCAACCAAAGACGACTACAGCAAACTGTGCCTCCTCCTCACCCTGCCACGCCTCACTCACCACGCAGAGTTCAAAGACTGGAACCCAAGCACAGCGCGTGTCCATTGCTTCGAGGAGGCCTGTGCCATGGTGGCCGAGTTCATTCCTGCAGACAGGAAGCTGAGTGAGGCAGGCTTCAGGGCAAGCGGGAACCGCCTCTTTCAGCTGCTCATCAAAGGGATCCTCTATGAGTGCTGTGTTGAGTTCTGTCAGGTAATACTGCATGAGTCATTATAAGGAAACTCTAGTGGTGGTTAAAGAGTTTAGATGGTTTCCCCGATTCTTAAGTCAGAATGTACTCATCCTCTCTTTTTCTGTGTTGTAGAGTAAAGCAACAGGCGAGGAGATCACAGAGGGAGAGGTGTTGCTCGGTGTGGATTTGCTCTGTGGAAACGGCTGTGATGAACTGGACCTGTCGCTTTTGTCCTGGCTGCAGAACCTCTCTCCGAGTGCCTTCACCTGCGCCTTCGAGCAAAAGACCCTCAACATCCATGTAGACCGTCTGGTGAAACCCAGCAAAGCCGGCCATGCTGACCTCCTTACCCCTTTAATCAACCGCCTGTCCCCCTGCCCTGCCTCACCCTTCCGCCAGAGGCCTCATTCGGCTGACACCTACATGTCCAGATCTCTAAACCCTGCTCTGGATGGTCTGTCACATGGTCTGGCATCCCAGGAAAAGAGAGGCATGGAGGCAAATGTGAAGTGCCTCAGTCGGAGTCTTGTGGAGAATAACGTGCATCAGGAGGATGATTCACCTGAGAGGTAGGGATCGTAGGTTTGGGTGGGAGTTTTAGACAGGTGAAGTCCGACACCTCAGGCGTAAATTAATTAATCCAACAAAAACCTCTGTCATTAGGTAGTTAGAAAAATAGTAGACTGCATAAGTGGTTGCTTTACTGATGACTGACTGTACTGATGCTGCTTTTATTTTGAAAATTTTAATCATATGCAGCCTTAGTCTTATTTATTTTTTCCATTTTCTTTTTTGCATACCTTACACATCCAATCGTTTCATGTTAACAGATTCCAAACCTACAGGAGAATAATCAAATTAATCAAAAAAAGGAAAGAGAGAAAGACACAAATATTTTTCATTTCAAATATTGATATATTGGTCAATTCAAACTTGATCATGTCATCTTCAGCAGGGTTTCAAAGTTCTTCCTACAGCTTGTGTGACCCTGGGTATCAAACCCAGTGGTGGATCTTGGTGTCCAACACAATATGTGGCTCCATTGATCTCATTAAATCTGCCTTAACAGAGACATACAGCCGTATCCGTCATTTCCTGCAGTGCTTCACAAAATGACTCAAACTGCTGCTTAGTGTTGAGTGATGCCGCATCATCTAAAGCTTCAGTGACATCTTATAATTGCAAATCATGGTACTGGGCCTTAAACCAAATAGGCCAACTGTTTGGGGTTTTTTTTGTCTTCAACTGAGATCCTTTGTGTTAAAGTGGTTCAGGCCACTCATAACTCTTTTTATTTGTCTATTTTTGCCCTTTTTTGTCTCTACTGCAGCCAGAAAATGGTGGTTCAGGATATAAAACTTCTTTCGAAATATGTTTTTCACCACTTTCATTGAAAACAAGAAATACAGTTTTTCCTCATTGTTTTGTTTGTTTCACAAGTGCTTCTTTTGCTCACACAGCAGAGTCAGACACAAACTTGTCCAATACTGCAGAAAAACTCAAGGAAAAACAAATGTCAGCACTGCCTGACACTGGACAGGGTCAGATTGCAGGATGTTGACATGTTCGCTCTGGCTCCACCTGCTGGACGCTGTAGGAAAATGATAATTGCAACCGAGGGCTTATTTTGAGTCCAAAGTGAGGTGTAGCTTATATGGAACAGGAACCTTGATTTCATGAGGGTGAACTTAATACACAAATGAACAATATTGTTAGGTGTGGATAATTGATCTCTATGACAAGAAAGTAACTGCAAAAAAAAACTAGTTTCTTATTGCACTTTTTTAAACTATCATTCTATTTTCTCATCTCTTCTTCCTCAAATGAATTTTAAGATATTTCTAGACATTTCTGGTTTTTGTGCTTAGGAAGCAGCGGCAGGGGCTTGATGGGCACAACACCACACGCACACCTCTGACTCCTGGCAAAGATGGTGGACCGCCCTGCAGCACGGACACAAATGAGGTAAAAATAGATAATAAGCAGTGCTGGAACCACGGTGTGAAACATTTCAGAGCTGACACTATCGAGTTTATTATTGACAGGAAAGAGAACATTAGACAAAGATTTTTGTAGTGGATGAGTTGTTTTGTGACTTCTGTAAAGGTAGTTAAAAAGATAAATGTTCAGAGTTGTCTGTCTGGTCACTCGAGTCAAAGTCAAAGTGAGATTTCAGTCTGACTCCCCTCCACAGTCGTTACTCCAGATTTAAGAGATATAAAATAGGATTCCCCTGAACCCCTGAGCCACGTCGTTTCCAGTCCTCCACTGCCCCATAAATCCTCCCCTAATTCTCCTCCTCACCTGTCTGGGGGGGCGCCAGCACTCTGCTGCCCCCTGTCTCAGCGTGGAGGCCGGAGGTCAGGGACACTGCAGGCACATAATCTGGTTTGATGTGCGGTCACACCCAATATGGCCTGCTGCTTCCATCATCGCTCATCTTTATGCATCCCAGGACCCATCTAGAAGAGCGAAGGAGCTTGAGATTGGATTGTGTGTTTGTGCATGTGTTTGTGAGCCTGTGTGTATACTGGAGACCTGCTGGATATGATGAGGTCCTTGAAAACTTTTTTATGGGACAGATGATGGAGGTTGAGGCCTTGGGAGCTGAAGAGTTTTCAGTGTTGGCGCTTGGGACAGAGTTTGTCTATTATAATATGATATGTGTGTGCTCCAGTGTGTGTGTGTATATGTGTGTTTAGTGGCAATGAGCACTGCCTCGGGTTTAAGAGAATACCAAACTACAATAATAACTCTGTCATTCGGGTTACTGGGCCTGTTGAGGTCAAATAAATTCTGTCAGAAAATGGCTTTTGAGTTCAGAGTTCATATTCCCAGACTTACTTGTGTTCATTTGTTTTATTTATGTGTTTGTACAGCGTCTCGACTCCACTGAGCATATTCAGGAGTATTACAGGCAACGTCTTAGGGTGCAGCAGCATCTGGAGCAGAAGCAGCAGCAGAAGCAGCTTTACCAGCAGATGCTGCTGGAGGGAGGAGTGAAGCCACAGGATGGTACCCAGAACAATCTCACTGAGACCTTCCTCAGCAGGTAGAAAAAAGTACACAGATATAAGAAAATTAGCCTAAAATTTGTTCTTGTTTTTCTGTCGGTTTTCATTGTTTCTGTTTGGATATGAATTAAAAAAAATACTATAAATAAAGCCCAAAACAATGTTAGTGCTTCCCTGCTGAGGAAAATTCACTTTCTTGTAAAGATCCATTCAGAAGCTGGAGGAGATGAACGTGGGCATCGACCACAGAGGAGATGAAATGATTTCACAACTTGGCCAGCAGAAGAATGGGCTCCCGGGGAATACCAGCACTTCTAGTCCCACAGCCACCAACACTCGGCATACCCCACACACTGGGCCTTCAAGGGACAAGCCAGGTAGTTGGGTCAGCAGCACCCCATCTGGGACAGGGAGTCATGGGGTATCTTCTGTCAGCGAAACTCCCATTGCAGCTAGTAAAAGGTAAGAAGTTTAGTGTCACTTCATTATAAAGCCAAAACATAAACATGGTATTACTTTTGATGGATTTGGTGTGAGAGCCCTGAATTTCTGACCCTTTTAGAACCATCCTTTATACATTTTACTTTGAGCTGCTCCGTGGAGTTCTCTGACTCCACCTGCTGGTTACAAGGAACGTAATAGTTTGTGTGTGTCCTCTAAATTGTCAGCGCTGAGAGGATCAGAGCGTCCTGTGCGACAGCCCAAGGAGACTCCAGCAGCTCCGGGACACGTAACTTACAAGAGGTACAGCAAACTACCAACAAGCTGCTAAAGTATAATATCAAAAACATTCACTGAATGTTACTGTTTGCCTTGGGTTGCACTAACCAGTCAAAATAAATACTGCATAAATTCTGTGATATGACTAGTCTGAAGTGTCTAAAATTCCGTGCTAATGCACTCATAGAGCATTATTTCAAAGATTATTTTCTCCACATCTACTACAGACAGGGAAGTCCAAAACACAGTTCATTAAAGTGAGCCAGCTGGAGGACACACAGGCAGTGCGAGCAGTGGCTTTTCATCCAGCTGGAACGCTCTTTGCTGTCGGCTCCAACTCCAAAACCCTAAGAGTGTGTGCTTACCCAGATACACTGAGCCCCAGGTAGGACAATCAGTAATGTCTACTCAAATAGAATTTCTCTGAACACTTACGCGCCACTGTTGCTTTCCCGTTTTCACTGTGTGTATTTGTGTGTTTTTTTCTTGGTACTTCAGTGGTTCTAGCACGATCAAACAGCCGGTGGTGCGCTTCAGGAGGAACAAACACCACAAAGGTTCGATCTATTGTGTAGCCTGGAGTCACTGTGGACAGCTTCTGGCCACTGGCTCCAACGATAAATATGTCAAGGTCCTGCCTTTCAATGCGGACACCTGCAATGCCACAGGTACTACTTTGGTTGCTCAAATGTGCATGTGAAAAGTATCTCATTTGGGAACCTACTTGAACATTAGAGGGCTACATTAGACTACCCACAAATCGGTTTAAAAAAAACTGAAAAAGGGTGACTCTATAAAACGTTGTTGTAGGGCTGGGCAAATAATTTCAGATCAAGTTGCAACATGGCCTGCCCCAATATTTTAACCCCAGGCAGTGCATGATTTCTCGAGCCTCAAATGTGTCAGAATGCAAGCTCTTTTTTTTTTGCAGAAGATGTTTTATGCACCAGTGTTACTCATCCCTGCTCAACCAAAGAGCCAAATTGTTGAAAAAACCTTTGCAAGAGCAACAATCAACTTGCTGAAAATTGGCAAAAACAGCAATTAGTCAACATATAAGTTAAAGGTGGCAAAAATGGCAAAAGAACTGGAAGAAAACTTGTAAAATAGTTAGAAAGTAGAAAAATGGTCTAAAAGTGGCAAAAAAGTGAAAAAGAACTTAAAGCGCAAAAGGCATTGACAAGTGGCAAAAATGGAATTGAGGGGCATAGAAATGAACATACTTTTCAGATGCCTGACATTTCTGTCCAAATGATCCTTTTTTAAAGATCTCATGTAATATTCTAAGTTTCTGGGACGCTGAACTCTCGATTTTCATTACTTGCCAGCCATAATAATCAACATTTCAAGAAGTAAAGGCTTGAAGTAATTCACTATATGCATAATAAGTCTACATAATGTTATGGTTTCACTTTCTGAAATGAGTGACCAAAAATATTTATCTTTTCCATAAAATTCTAATTTTTTTGGATGTACCCTACGTGCAAACAGAGATGTTTTTTTTTTTTGTTCGTTTGTTTTTACAAATTCTTGATTCTCTCCCTCATGCATGTGCTTTTCTTATTCAGAAAAAAAAGAAAAATATTCATCCCATTCAGTTTAGCAAGTGATTTAAAATGTATATATTTTTTTATCATACATGGTGTCCTTTTTAATAAAGAGTGATTTATTGCTTATGTTTCTTTAACAACACATAAGAGGGGGAATCTTAAAATATTTTCAAAATAATTAAATAAATAAAGAGCGCAGCATCTTTTTCCTAAGACTGTAATAACTCATGTACACCTCTGACTCAGGTCCAGACCTGGAGTTCAGCATGCATGATGGAACTATTCGGGACCTGGCTTTCATGGAGGGCCCTGAGAGTGGTGGATCCATCTTGATCAGTGCTGGGGCCGGAGACTGTAACATCTACACAACAGACTGTCAGAGGGGACAAGGTCTCCATGCCTTGAGTGGACACACCGGTATGCTATCATAGCTCTTACCCTGTTATTTTAGTGTTTTCTTACCATAAGACTTGCTGATGGTTTGATTTCTGTTAGATTCGAGTACCAGTTGTTTCAGAAATTTCTTAGCTAAGATGAAACATGAACAATAGGTAAGACTTCATTTTGTCTCTGAACAGGTCATATTCTGACTCTGTACACGTGGGGAGGCTGGATGATTGCATCCGGCTCCCAAGACAAGACAGTCCGGTTCTGGGACCTGCGGGTGCCCAGCTGTGTACGGGTGGTGGGCACAACTCTGCATGGCTCTGGTGAGTTACATCCTGACTTTTAAAAGAACACACCAGTAACTTTGTTTCACACCAAACTGGCACTGATTTGTGTTTTCCTGTTTTTTTATTGATGTCATTGTAGGGAAAAGCAAACAAAAGTCAGAAGTCAGTGAACATTTAACTGGTCTGTTTCATACAGGAAGTGCAGTTGCATCAGTGGCAGTGGATCCCAGCGGCCGCCTGCTGGCCACAGGTCAAGAGGACAGCACTTGTATGTTGTATGACATAAAAGGAGGCCGCATAGTGCAGTCATACCGCCCACACGGCAGCGACATTCGCTCAGTGCGCTTCTCACCAGGGGCCCATCATCTCCTCACTGGTTCCTATGACAACAAAATCATCATCAGTGACCTCCAAGGTAGAATTTGTATTTCATTACACCCACTTCCCACAAAATTTAAAAATAGTGCTTTATTTTGAATTGACAAATTGGAAATGGTGCCTGCATTTTTAACAGCTAGAGTACATTTTTTTCTAATACATAAGAAAAATTGCCTTTACGTGCCACTCAAGCGGAAGAAATCTACACCAACTATACATTGTACGGCATCACATTTAGTCTACCATATCACTGCTGTCCGTCACTGGTGTTTCACCCCACAGGCTGCCACCCCTGTGTAACATTTTGTTTTCCTCTGACCCCAGGTGACCTGACAAAGCCCCTCCCTCAGACAGTGGCAGGGGAGCACTGGGACAAGGTGATCCAGTGCAGGTGGCACCCTCATGACCAGACCTTCCTCTCCTCCTCTGCTGATCGAACTGTGGTCCTCTGGGCCCCCGGCCCCTGAGGATTTCATCTGGGTAAACACTGATCAACGGCAATGAAAGGCACAGGAACAGAGTCAAAGCATGGGATTCACAAACTATGGGGTTTTTTTCATAAGTGTGTGTGTGTGTGTGTACACAGTTGACTACATACAGTGAGCGATTTATATGCCGAGTAATATAGAGTGAACTGTATGTGATTTGTTTGCACATGTGTGTATTAGGGGGGAGGGGTTATTTGTGTGAGTGTGTTCCACACTACTCATGTCTTTGTGTGTATGTTCAAGAAAACACAGCATCTAAAAGAACACTAGGTTTCTGACTTTGCAGTTTGAGAGTTTGAATTAAATAAAATAAATTGAATGAGGAAAAAGAATATTTGGTAAATGTATAAATGAAGTCTAAATGTAAATCTCTTAGTCAAAACTTGTGATATAATGATTAAGAGTATGTGTTTCTGGTTTTTGCTTTTTTAGCAGAATAAAGACAGAGATATAGTCAAGAGTTGATCGATGACTGATTACGCCTGTAATTAAAGGCGTAAATACGTGTACCGAGAGCACACCATTTGTATCTTTATTTCTCTTTTTCCCACAATGCAAGACTGCATTTTTGTCATCTCTTTTCAGAACTTGGTCCAAAACATGAGGGTCACTTTGAGAAGCAGTGAACTGCACCCTTTATGTTGTGGAAAGAAGCCACGTTCAGTTATGCATATCATAATGTGCCTTTATGTAACATTTGTAGAGATTTTCTGAGAGATTTATGTATCTATTTATTTATCTGCAGCTTTACTTTGGTATTTTCTCATGGCTTAGTCATTTTTAAATCCTACTGATGTCACATTAATGCAGAAAATGGTCTGATTTGTGGACTTTTTAATCCAAATAGTTTGTCTGTTTGTTGTCATTGGTACACAGACATTAATATGACAGTGATAAAGTCTCAGTATGCAGCAGGGGAATGTGTAAATGTTGTAACTGAAGTTTTAAAACGTGTTTTTGTAGATCCTCCCATAAGCACATTTGATTGATAACTTTATGTTGTGGTCTTAGTGTTTTTAAAAAGGGATGACGGAAAGTCAAGGCGATCGTATTGAGGCACTTTAAACATGAATGCTGTTGGATTGCACATTGTGAAATGACATAGCCAGTCACATCTTTACCTTTCACCAACAGGACCTCAAGTTTTTCTTTACTTCAACAATCACCTATGCAGAAACCTGATGTTTAGAAAGAGAGGAAAGGATGTGTTAGAAAGAATGTCACACATTGTATGAATTGTTTGTTATATTTTGCGTTACTTAACCTCATAATGCCATTTTACATTTGAAGCTGGTGAGGTTTTGAAAGTGTTGGTGCAAACAAATATGAAACAATGGAGCTGCAAAGAGGTCAATGTGGTTCAAACTGTGAAAAAAAGTTGCTGGCTGTTGCCACATGTTGTAACCGCTTTTGAACAAATGAAGATTTTTGGAAGTAACAAATAAGAGATGTTAGTTCACTGATGAAATAAAGATGCAAAGTGCCATCACATGGATTCTCGAAGTGTTGCGTATTTGTGTGTTTGAACACAAGTTAATATAGATGCATTCATAAGTATTGCTGTTCTTCTTTGTGTCAGTGAATTGAAGCAAAATGTGGAGGAGTGCTTCAAAAAGATGGACAAAGTACATCAGGTTGGAGAAATAAAAAGGTGATAGAGGGATGGAGGTGAGTACAGAGAGCAGCGAGGGGGGATTTAGCATCACTCACATGCTGCACTCGATCATTCCCTCTTTTGTGAGCTGGACAATGCCAGCCAGGGGTACAGGGCTTAAAAAGGATAGACACACAGTTACAGACAGCAACCCTGCAGAGACACCAGCCAGAGCAGAGGTATTAAAAATGAACTGGACTTACATGGAAGGCTTTTCCCTCCCTGAACTTTAAGGATATATTTCTTTCTTTGAGGGAATACAAGAAGCTGCTGCTGGAAACAAAAGGAAGTACTCAGAGGAGATGGTGTATGGGGGCCTCAAATGTTGTACCTTCTATTACCCAGATGTTTACTGCTTGTTAACGGGGCCTGGGATTTAATCCTAGTGTGACTGCGAATTTGCTATTGAAATGCAGAGGTCTAATCTGGGTTTGATTTTGGAGTTTGATGTTGTTAAAGATAATTAACTGAGCACAGGTGGTGGGCTGCTCAATGTGTGATTGCGTTGGCTCGCTGGCTGTGTGACAGACAGCAACACTGCTGACAGTTCAGTTGCTTGGCACTGGCAGATTGGTTTGTGGTGCAAAGAGGGGAATTAGTGGTGAACAATGGTGCTGAACTGCCTGATAGGCAGGCTTATTGTCACACAGCGGTTTGGCTCAAGTGCTTTGCTGGGCAATAACCAATTTTGACCAGGTCACTTGAATATGAATGAACTTGTTGTCAGCTATGTGTTGATGTGTACTTTTGAAAAGATGGTTTCGGCTAGTCTAGTTGTGAAACTTTTCTTCAAGTTTTGACTTTTTTAAGGACAAGAAGATGTTTTCATGATGGGTTTTTACAAGCTAAGACCACCAGACTTGAATTCATCATGTAAACTAGTCACAGATAACAAAAAAGAAGCAATCGGGGCAGGCATATGCAACTTCCATATCAAATGTTTTTATCTTTCAGAGCTTTCAAATTTAGGACAAAAGCAAGTAAAATATCTATTGTGATATTGGTTTATACAATATTTTCAGAAGCTGAGTGACACACATGGTTCAAGTCCAAGGAGTTGTTGTTTTGCACACATTTGCACTCTGGGGATGTCTTTTTTCTTTCCAGTTTACCTTTCAGAATTTAACTATTCTACAATGATGTAAACACATTTTTTTTCTTTTTTTCCATCCGATGCATACTCTCAAATTCCATAAAATGTCATTTGACCCTTTACTCTCTCTCCTGGACAGTTGCTGAATGTGTTGGACAGCCCTTCCTCACAATGCTGTATACTTTGGCAGGAGGAGGCACACTCTGCGGTGTGGCTGCCCTTGTACTTCTTATCGTCTCTACGGCTACAGATTTCTGGATGCAGTATCGATACTCTGGTAGCTCGGCCAATCAGGGGCTTTGGAGGTTCTGCATCAACCACAAATGCCACGCCCACACCATAACTGTAGGTGAGTGGTTTCAAACGAGAGTCTTCTGACTTCTCTTTTTAGTAAATATCTAAAAGTAAGTTATTATGTTCATTAGAAATAGTCAAATCCTTTGATAAATTTTACTTGTACATTATATCAATGGAAATCTAAGTAAATCTCCTGTTTAAAAATGATAGATTTGTTGATTTGGGATTTTTGAAACCTGCAAAACCCCATAATGAACTCACTATTTGATGATGAAATGATTGCCTCAAAAACAAAGAAAAATTTCAAACATATAGGAGTCAGAGAGAAACCTACCTTCTTTGTGTCCAGCTTTTTGGGATGCCACCCGGGCCTTCATGTTGCTGGCTGTGCTGAGCTGCTTTGCAGGTGTGGTGCTCGGCCTGAGCGCCTTTACTAATGGTACCAAGAACAGGAGGGTCCGCACAGGGGGAATCGCCCTCGTCCTGTCAGGTAACAACACTGAGAAACATTTCTCAACAAATGTCCTGAAGGTCTGGTCAACCTCAAGGTTGTGTTTTTGAGGAGAGTAGATTTGTATTTGTATCCAGCCACCAGTGGCAGATAGCTGGCCTGAGGTCAGCCATTGCTGGAGGTTTAAGTCAAAAATGAAAAGTTCATCCTTTCATGAATAACTTATACGTTCAGTATTATTTTGAATAAATTCTGTAGGGTTACATGGGTTGAGAATAAAACTTTTTGTAAATTTATAAAACTTTGTAACTAAAAATGGAGGCACTACTCTGTGTGAGATAAGATAAAAAAAATGTACCAGAAAATTTGACATTTGACCTCTACCATGTCTTTATTACATCTTGTATGGATTTCTAAAGTTTCCTCCCTCTCACTTTCACACTCAGGTTTTCTTGCTCTGCTGGCTTTGGCCATTTACACCGGAGTGACTGTCACTTTCTTTGGCAAACGCTTCCTGGACTGGCGTTTCTCCTGGTCCTATATCATCGGCTGGGTGGCCATTGTTCTGGCTTTTGCAGCAGGTATTCATGCTTTAGTACAACTTCTACCATGTGTAAACTGGGAAAATGTTTGTGTTATCGGCAGCCTGCATGTGTGTGGTCAGAAACCAAATCTGTACATTGACTTGAACCATCTGCACACTTAAGGTTGAACCTCAGGGATTCAATGGTTGTACAGCTGCTTGTGAAATATGTTTTTTCTCTCTATATTAAAACAGTAAACCTCAGAAACTACAAAAAAAAAAAAGTGAATCTCTCCATGTTTTCTTCCAGGTGTGTTTCAGCTCTGTGCTTATCAGAGGACCACCTCAGACCCTGCTCCTTCAAACAACCCCGACAGCTGAACAGGAACACATTTGTTACTCGCAGACTATTGCTACATATTCCAATGCTGCGTTTGAGTATCTAGAATGGAATAAATAGAAATCTTGATCCAGTGTGGGTGCAGTGACTGCAATTGTCTTCTATTTTGACTCCTACATTCAGAAATGATATCAGGTTATTTAACTTATAAAAACACCCTCACAACTCATGGCACCCTGCAACATCAGATCATCGACTCTAGAAGGCAAAGACAACCATATATTTTTTTCTGCCAATGTTAAAAACAGACATATCTGTAATATCACGAACCTCTTTACCTTAAATAAATATTGATCTCAATGACTCTTTAATTTAATTCCTTGGGTGATGTGTGCCACATAATTAAAGTTCAAAATCAGAATTTAGATTTCAGTCCATCAATATTATGCCTTATAAATGTCCACTAGATGGCGTCCTCAAGCCCATTACAAACTCCATCTATTCTCTTGTATTGCATTCACTGAAAGGAGAGAGTGAAAGTTACACTTTCCCCAAATGCTGAGTAAGGCTGTTGACTCTTAGTATATATCTTTGTCTCAAAGCCACTAAAATAAGGTGTAACTTCAATCAGTAGTAAAGTATTTTAAATTTTCTGGTCAATGCTATGGAGCAGCAGTTCCCAAAGTTGGGTCAGGACCCTTCAAGGGCTCATCAAACACTGATTGAGGGTCATGAAATGTCTTCCAAATTTGAAAACTAGAAACAATTCATCCATTATTTTAAGAAAACAAGCAAAAAATGGGGGTTAAATTTGATTCAAAATGATACAAATGGTGTAGTTTTGATTTGTTTTCAACATTTCCTTGTGTAAGATTACTTCAGTAAACAGTAATACGTGCAAATTGCTAAATGAAGTATCTTGGGCAGTGGATAGGATTTTAAATTATTGTATCCCCTTGTTTTTTTTGATAAACTTGCAAGTAAACTGCCAATTTTCAATATTGAAATGTCAATAAATCAATGTATGAATGCATAGGACCATCCTACATAATGATATAACAAACTGCTGTTTCGTGGGCATATTGAAATATTTCTCTTGTTTCAGTCTCAGGCTTTGAATGATCAATTCTTATATTATTCAAATATATAATTTTTGTGTACAAACAGAGACTCAGAAAACACAGGATATTATTTACTTCGCAACATTTGATTTATTTTGAACAATAGCAAAGTCATCTCACAGAGACTACTTTGAATTACACAGAATGCAATAAATATATATAGGACCGTAGTAGAATTAAGGACATTAACAACTGATACAAAATTATTTACAACACTTTGAATAGTGCAAAACCACACAAATACTGCCCTGTTCATTGAGATTCTTGCATTGAGTCCATTCAAGGACAGTGTATGTGTGTGTGCTGCCCCCTGCTGGGGGTTGTAAGAACTGACAGTACAGTATATGGCATTTTGACACAAACTGCAACTAAACATGAGAATACGACCAGACATGATGTGGTCAAAGTTATCTTGCTACAACCCGTGAAAAAGACTTTTCACAAGAAGGGTGGTGTTGAGTTTTTGGGCTGTGATGTGGATATGCATTGCAAGATTAGTTTAAAAAGCTTCATAAGAGGCAGGCAAAGAAAAAGAAGCATTTTGAGAAGCTGAATACTAATTTATAAGTCAGTAAAGTCAAATGAATCTCAATGAAAGTAGTGCTTTCCTCAAAGGGACATTTGAGAAAATCACCAAAGCAGAGATGTACAAAATGTGAACCCCATCACGCGCACAACACTTTGAAATGACAAAGGAAGAGATGACATCCTAAAACCACGTGGCAGGTAGTGCCCACCACCCCTGAGTGAAAACTAATTTAGAAAAAAAGTCTTAGCACCATCAGATACCACAGATTGTAGCTTTGCCATTTCTTCTCAATCCAAAACCCCATGTCCTTGTGACAGGCACAACACATTTTTTAAAGTGCGCTAGCTTGCTTGAGCTGTTCCTTCATTCACATTTTTTGTTTTTATTTCTTATCTTCCTGTACATTTGCTCTCCCACAAAAACCGACCTCCATTTAAAAACATCACACAAAGATAAATCACATTTTTTGCCATGCATAATAATTGGTTGCATAATGAAATTTCTATGGGACCACTTGTTTTGCTGCGGAAATTTTGAACCTTACAGCAAACATGGCAGCTCATCTCCTCTCTGGTTTCAGAGTGAGAATGCACATACAGTATCAGTCAAGTGTCGATGTAACTGACACATGCACGGAAATTAGAAATACATTTTTGTAGCTACTTTAAATAACCTGACAATTCTAGAAATGCCACTTGAGGCCAGTCATAGAAAGCAGATTGTACTTTTTACCATACCAACATACTCTTAACTTTATCTTACAGAACACTAACACTTTTACCACCGGTATGCCGTCTTCGTGTTGCTGTGCTAAATATTTGTGCATTGATGATGCATTCATCCAGCTGAGACAACTCGGGAAAAAAAAAATCAACCTCAGAGCATTGATCATTAAACTGCTTTAAATCATCCCAAAGACGAGGTGGGTAATACTGCAATCACTGCTGGTTGGAGAAAGAGAGTAATGAAAAGACCATCAGGAGAAAGTCAAGCCTCTGTGGGCTGGTCTGATTTTGAGATTTCTTCAATCATCATTTCAGCCCACAGCTGATTACAGAACCATTCAAAGAGAAATGCCCTGGCAGACACTGAGTTTGGGGACGGAGACAGATTTGTATAAATTGTCAGAAGGGAAAATGAGCGATATAAAAAAAATCACTAAAAAGTCATCCCAGTGCACTCATGCAAAAGACGTGCACCGTGTGCATCTTTGGCTATGCATAGCACTACCCCTCTGGTGTTGAGGTGCAATAATAAGGACTACAGCGGTCTAATGCTGATTGGTATAGCTCTGTTCAGACTGCATGCTCAGGGAGAGGAGTATGTGTATGAAGGATGGTGAAGAACAGAAGTTCACAGATGAAGAACAGTTTCCATCAGAGTGCCTGTCAAACTTGGCTAATGTAGCACATTTGCTAAATTTGAGCCACGTGGCTTTGGTTTGAATGTCAGACACGCTGCAACCAGGCAGTGTGTGGACGCATTTCGGCTCGGCTCTGTGGGACTACATCCTGGCATGTCCATTTGTTACTGCACTAGGAGGAAGTATAGCCCTTCAAGTTAACAAATTGTCTCTGAAATTGCACAGGTTGGCTGTTTTTTTTCCCCCTATAGAAAAAAGCATTGGCTGCGTTCAGGAGCACAGTACGCAAAATTTCTCCCACAGTGTTCCGCAGGAAGAGGCCAGTAATGTGATAATAATCCTCCAGTCTTGAGTCAACCGATCTCTTCTTCAGTCGTTGAGTGTTACGTGTCTTGACGGTATCTGGAAAGAGACAGGAGGGAACCAGTTGAGCGCTAATCCAATACACACCTAAAAATACTCAAATATTTAGTGACTCTGCAGCAAGGCTACACCTCTAACAGGAACTAATAGGTTTCCTTCGTGGAAGGCAAAACATTTATGCAACAGTGTAAACAGACTGTAAACAGAATATCAATGTGAATGCTCTACTCTGTGAGATACCAACAAGAAAAGTTGTTTTTTAAAACTAAATGTAAAAGCTTTCACTTTGTCATTTGAAAATATAGCTTCTGTGTTAACTGTACTTGTGGCTTTCCTACTCATATTCACTACAGCTAATGACAACAAGGATTATTTTGTCATAAGGATATAGATTTATTAGAAACAGAAATCTGTAGTCCGGTTTTTCACTCTCACTCTCTACTCACACTAACAACCAGAGTGAGAGGAACACAAAGTCTGTTTTGTAACAAAGAAGTGTTTGTCTTTCTGCAAGTTCATACTATAGCATAGGTAGCCACGGAGAAGTAAAAACATGAAGTGGAGAGAGAAGGACTGCTTACCCGCTCTGTAAGGTGAACTCAGGTAGAGCCCCCAGGGATGTCAGCTGTTCCTCCAGAGCCACAATACGTAAACCAATGTAGCCAGAGGACAGAAGTAGCAGCACAACCCTGTAACACACAAGAGGCATGAAGAGTCATATTTAATGCCTTTTCTTACATCATAAAAACAATTTGGCAGCTAAATGCTACTTTAGTGCCTAACCTTTGTTTAGGGGGAGCTTGTTAAAAGGGAATGTTGTGCCGTAACAAGGGGATTCTCATGTGAGAAAGTGAGAAAGCATGCCAACTTTTTGATGTTTTGTAGAGCAAGTTTTTTTGCTATTATGTAATGAGCACTCCAAAGACAGGTGTGACAAACGGGGAGATGTAGATGTAGATAAGCACAATGGGAGATAAGGTACAAGCTTTTAAAAAAGAACAAACAGAGGGGGAAAGAAGACAAAGGGATGAGATAAAGACAAAAAGCTACTCACAAAATCAAGTAAATGAAGAGTAGAGTGTTGAGGGTGCTGGCCTCTCTCTGAACCAGCAGGGATTTGGCCTTTTCTGTCACATTCCAAACCCACGATCCACCTGAGCCTGGAGGAGGAAATGTGCGCAGCATGAATTTAGATTCTCATGGAGGTGGCTTGTAGTTAATCTAATTTTGTAGAGTGGGGTTGTGCAAGAACTGGTAGGTTACATGTTTTTCCATTTAGTTTGATTTATAAGTAAGGGGAGTGTGTACAACATAAATGTGACTACAAAAAAAAAGAATCTTATTTTCACTAAATATTAATTCAGTTGTCATTTTTTTCCCCCTTTAAATGTTGTGCAAGTTTTTGCAGTGTAGCACCATTTGTTCATGATCTAATGTGCATCTCACCGGAAACTGACAGCTCCTCTGAGGATGAGCTTTCGCTCGGCTGCATGTGTAGGCTCCTGAAAGCTGAGACATTCCCATTAGGCACTGCCTCTGTAGGAGGAAGAAGAGCAGAGGGGGGGGAACTCAGTGTTCGCCTGCTTTCAGATCTCTGACTTTGTCCTCATTTCTGGTCTAGCCAGTTGATCCACAAAAGATACGAGCGCTAGCAATTGTTTTTCATCCATTAAAGCATGTTTGTCTTTCAAGAGAGGATTATCATTATTTTCTTTCAACAGAAAAAAATGAAAGGATCCTTTTAGGCACTGCACTGAGTTAACTCGTGTTAAGATATGTTACTAACTGGGGCTGAGCCCTCACCTCTGAGCGGTCTGTGCAGAGGCTGGTCCTGTAAAGATTGTGACTCTGAGCCATCAAACTGGTCAAAGCTGTCGTCCAGACTGGATTGACTGGAGTTCTGTGAAAATTAGAGAAAGATGACCATTATATGCTACTCTTTCTTGGAGCAACCATTTCATCCTATATCCCAGGAATTTCCAGGCTAAAGCAATTGTGCTTTCATAGAAGAAAGGTTACACTGAACCCTGTGACAAAAACCCATGAAATTTAATATTGAGTGAGTTACCAAGAAAAAGTTTCTTACCACGATTTTGCTTTTGTCAAAGCTGTTCTCAGCTGACGAGAAGACTGGGCTACTATTTGTGCTTCCATCCTGAAAAATAAATTAGAGTTCTATGAATAAAAACAGAACTGTTTCAGGCAACTTCTATTTTCATAGTCTTATCGTGGAGGTGGTTGGTAGAATAGACTTGAGCGCCTACATTGTCACGATCAGTGGAGTAAATTCAAATATTGCCTCATAAAATGTTCAGAAGCATTGCAGAGGTCCCATTAGTAAGATTGCCTCTCTTTCTTTCTTTCAAGGGTATTGTAAAACCCAAAAGATTTCCAGCTTCCGCAACAAGCAAATTTACATAGTTGCTACACTTTTAAGGTCACATTTAAGGACATGAAACAATCTGTTATCATCTGTGCTTCGCGTGACAGGGTCTTAAAAACAGGATTTCAATCTTCACAGTTTGAAACTGTCAAACACTATTTACCTAAACTCAGTAGTATTTCCAGCAACTCACCTCTATCTGAGGACATACTGAGCGCAGCAGCTGAAAACATGATTCTCTATTCCGCAGAGACACAAACAGGAACTAAAAAGAGAGGACAACAAGAAAACATGGGAATATTAGCTGAGTGGCCAAGGTGAATAATAAAATACAAAAACGGTGCTGTGCTTGGGGAGAAGCTGACCTTGTCTCCTTCTGTGGTGCGGATGGACAAGGCATTGGGTACGAGTAAAGCTGTGTTCTGTTTCTTCACTATGAGGACGCGGGAAACTGGAATAACTAGCTGTAGAAGCAAAGAGAAAACCGGGTTAGTGTAAGAATTTGAGAAATTACAAAAAATATTAAGTAAAAATGCATTCCTGAGCGGAGGAGCTGGGTCACCTTAGTGTCTTTGAGTAGAACTGAGGAGTGGAAACAGGCATGGGTGTCGGTGATGTAGAGCCGACCGTGGTAGGGCACTTCCTTTTGCAGGGCACAGATGTACGCTTGAGGAAGAAAAGAAAAAATAAATAAATGAGTGGGCAAAACAAAACTAAGTCAAATATTTCCTTTGGTTTCTGTGGACCTACCATGTATTAAGTCTTCACTCTTGGGAATGTCTGGAAATAACTTGTGGAATGTTTTGTTGTGCTTCATAAAACTCTGAAAAATGAAGAGATCACATGAGAACAATTACCTACACAGAGTACAACAAGGGACAAAGGGAGGGTTTTTTCACATGACAGATATCAAAATAGCAGTGGCTAAGTTAAAATATAGGCCTTACACTTTGTGTGCCATTGCTTTCTGTCCTCTCAAAGCCCTTGCTGTCGCCATCGAACGTCTGTGACCTGTTAAGACAAGATGGAAAGATGGAAATGTAAAGAAAGCATGTAAGATAGACTCTTCTAATATTCAACACAACATCTATATGTTTGTTCGATACCTCCGATACTAGCAGCAGCTTTCCTGGTTTTTTAAAATCATAAAAGAGTTTACAAATCGACTGATCAATTGGCTCCACTTAGTTTTTGAGCTGAAGTTTCTATATAAAATGATATATGTTCCTGAGAAACCACACAGTCATGGAGGCGGCAGTTGAGATGAGGTTTGTTCTTCAAACCAACAAACTTCACATCTCTACCCACACATTTTGAATCATGTGAAAACTCAGTGGGTCTGCAACGGCTGTGTGGTCATGTGTGTATCACGACTCGGGCAGCCGCTCAGAGTTAGGCTTGGTCTTGTGATGCGTGTAAGCTGCGAGTCTCCACTACTTGAACAATTTTCTGCATTTCAAGAGTGAAATAAAATCCTTCTTGCTTGTTTGAGAAATTTACGGTCTGTAAAGTACATTTCTACACTTGAAGACTTCAAATGGAACATGAAAGTAAGGCTGCAGTCTGGCCTACTTTTAATGGCATTTAGTGTCATTCTCACTCTTTCCCTTTAGTCTTACCTGACTGCTACTTGTCTCGTGAGGGTTTTGTGCTGCTGCTGGATCTCCAGCTGGGCGGCCTCCAGGCTTAAGGCTTTCTTTGCCTCCACTTTCTTGATGCTGCCATTGCTTAAGCTGCTTCTGCTTTTCTTCACTTTGGCTGGCAGCCCGCCACCGCTGCTCTCGACTGGGTAGCTGCTGTGGACACGAAGAAAAAAAACAAAAACAGATTTAATAGCATGCAAACTACAGTTTTAATGTCATTTCCATGTGCACACACACAGAATGGGTGCATTGAAATTCTCTTGGGAGAGTAAGATCATGAATTTCATATCCCAGCATGATTATTTTGCATTTACAGCAGACAGCAGCAAGTTGAAGCACAGTCAAAAAACAGTCTGAACCAAAACACACCCACTGACAAAAATGTTCAAATGTAGATGCTCAAAGTCAGACACTGTGACAAGCTTCCTGTCACAGTCTCTTGCACCCTGCAGGATGTCAACATCTACCAAAGGACAGCAAAGTCACAAATCCATCTCACTCAAACTCTGCTGAAAAAAATCAGAGCTATATGAAGGCTGCATAGACATTTGGCCAACATTGCGCTCATCTTTATGGTGTGATTGGAAGGTCACACTTTTACAATTACTTTTATTATTCAAGGTTGCGTCAGCACTGCTGCTGAACAATAACGCCAACTTGTGGCTTTACAAGCTCGTGTATGCTCCGGGAAGAAGCTTTGTACGCCCTGGTATTTTAAAGCCTCCGACCTTCTTTTAATAACAGTAAAAAAGTAAAAGCAGGGAGGTTTGAAGTGATCTCCAAACAGCAGTGACCAAATCTAATCTATCCTTTATCTAATAAAGAACCATTCACAGGGTAAGATGTGTACGAACACAAAGCACTTAGAGAACATCTTCAGCCTTCAGCTAACATGAAACTTCATTAACAAAGAAAGTACATGAAGCTCACTTTACCTGATTATTTTAAATCGCTTGGATGAACGAAAACTCATGTACCTACTAACAGTAGGCATTTCCCTTTACTTCAACAGGAAAAAAATCTTGCTCTAATATCTGAGAAGTACAACAATAAAAGGTTCAAAATGTCCTATCTGTGTTACAGATTTGTGTTCTCAGGGTAGCAGTCCTTTAAATCCAGGGTCCTTCACCACATCCTGCCAGAAAAAAAGCTGTTGTTTGAATGTGCTGCTAAAGAGGAAGCCAGTTTGTGTTGAGAATGGTCTGACACACACGTAGTGAGTGACGTCAAACTCAACCACGCCCCCAGAGGCAAACAAGCATGAAAAAGCCCAACGTACACACTTAAGCTCTCTGATACACACAGAGTCAAGTGAGCACAACACAGGCACTGACATGTTAGGGAAATAAGGCTTGTCCTCCAAAATCTTCCACTGGCAAACTTTATCCCACGTATGAAATCCTATCTTGTTGGGATTTGCTCTGGTGGGGCAGAGCTGGATCACAAAGTGAAAACTGCTCTGTGCGTGAATGGATGTGTTAAATACTTGTGAGGTGCTCAGACCGGCCTGATGTAGGAGTGGCGCTTTGTGTTGGTCTCACCTCAGGCACTGGATTGTACAAGGAAACAGACACAATAACACAACCCTAAAGATCCTCACATGGTATGTCCTAGACGTCAATCAAAGAAAAAACATTTGACAGAAGTAACTTCAACTTTCAACACCTGGAAGGAGGTAAACATTATATATGGTGCATGCTGTTTCACGACTTTAGTCCCATGCCGGGTGACTCCACGCTTCTTGAAAAAAGACTTTACGTAACTTTTATTCACCGCCTCATACTGGCATATTTCTCTATTGTGTCATTGAAGTAACTGGAGGAAAGGTCACAGACAAGGATGAACATCAAATGCAAATTCAGCACAAGTCCCAGACTGTGACATGTCAAGCAACAAATGATCACAAACCTATTAACAGATCCAAAGACTGGATAAACAAATCAACTGGACTGTGTAGAGCTGAGAAGACGTTTCACCTCTCATTTAAGAAGCTTCATCAGTTCAACTGATGCCAGTTGCCAAGCGTCTGTTTGTTTTTATTTTTATAGGTCAAGTCTAACCCCTGTTTTGTAGCCTCACATTCCAACACAAAGCCAAAAACGAGCCATGGCTTGACTTCTTACACTGCAAACTATTCTGCACAAGATTTTCTTACCTTGCGCTGTAATCTTAGATTGAGCTTGAACACTTTTTCCCTTGAACAAGAGGGTCTTAAAATTCTGCAAAAAATAATTATTGAAACAAGCTAAATCTGTTCTTTCACCTGAAGTCTTATTAAAAAAAAATTTCGCATCAAATTGAGCATTTTTATCTTACATTTAGGCTCCCTTTTTGCAGGGTACAACTGTAAGAAACTGATAAAAACTTCATGCATGCTCTGAAATAAATGCTTTAAAGTAATTATGCATCATGCATACAGTCAAATTTGGTGCCAGTGTTTCATCACGCTGTTGCAGGGTCAAAGGAAACACAGTGATAACAGGTTAAGAACCAGCCTTGAACTATTGACCAGGCTTTTGTCTGCCTTTAAACACGCTCAGCTGACCTATTTCCCGTAGTCAGTGAAGCTACCAGCGATAGGGCAATATATTCAAAGGCTATCATCATCAACTGTGTGAATTTCCCAACAACTTCCTCTCTTTGCTCAGGTCTAACCGTAACCATTAACAGGGCCATGTTGACACCACATCCTGGAACACTCAGGAAACCAGCAGCTCTTCTTGAGAATATAGAATAAAATTCAGAGCAACTTAATACTTCACACCAACAGTTTTTCCATTGGACACCAGTGGTTTAGACTTCCTTGGTCATAGAAAAATCTTTATCATCCTAATAACTGTACCCAAACTGCATTTCTTTACCCCTGTTGATGTTAATACACATTAAAAGCCTGGCAGTTAGCCACTCACTTCTACTGTGTGTAATGTTTGCTGAAGCTCTCACTCCACTACTTTTACTTCAAGCTGCAAGATAACTTTTACAAAACTACTTTTTGAATCAGAAAAACAGAAAACGAATCTTCAGAAACCGTAATCTTTGTTGTTACAGGAAAGGAAAGTGAGTCATCCTGATAGCCAATAAAAGGTTCAAGGCCAAAGCTATTACGACTCAAGGACTACTGGACAAAAAAGAGTTGAAAGGTAAATAATTAAGTCACTGAAGTGGAAAAAAACAGAACTATAAATTTGACTTTTTGAAGCTGCACAAGAGTCTTTATTGACAACATGCTGTTTACAAAGCAGGAGTTGGCCTACCCGAAAAAGGTATATAATAACCAAACCCTTGACCTCTGACCAACTTCCCCGTTGGAGCAGCACCTGAGCAAAATGGAGCCTGGCACGCATGACGTTTTAATCCTAGCACAGGCTTACTCAAGTTGCCGCAGCCAATTTTAATGGACATGCATGAGGTTATGGGCTGCTTTTATCTGAACATAGCACTGAATGATTTGTTGAGCTCACATGACAGCATGTTCTGAGAAATACAGATAATGATGTTAACACAGCAGTTAGATCCATTTCTTCCATCTGTGATTGCTCCAATATCATGATATGAGATCAGAAAAATTCACAGGAATAAGAAAACATCCGTGACTTTTACTTACAAATGCATCTAAAAATGGAGAGATCCTTTAGAGGCAGCAAATCTGCTTCACATTTTCACAGAACTAGGCTGTTTGGCATTTTAAATCATTTATTCAAAAGAGAGATAAGTCTGATGACCACATTATGACTAAAAACCTTAGCAAATGCACTTTTCCTTTCACGTGTCAGTGGGAAAAAACCATGCAGCCAGCCTTGGTTTAAAAATAAAGCCAGCAGTGAAGCCTCTCTCAGCTCTGCCTAATTTGAGAAAATGTGAGAAGTTCTGACTTAAATCTGAAAATGGATACGTCTGCTCTCCTTACCTTCCCAAATCTTCAGAGCAACGAGAATCAAGCACACCACCATGCAAGCTTCTCCCTTTCTCCATAACTGACAAAAGTTTCCACAACCTCTAAAAGCTTGGAGCCACTGCTGAACGAGGCGCACAAATGACAGAGAGGAGCAGTTGTGGCTCTTGCACTTGGACCTGAGCTGCGCCAGCTGAATGACAGAGTGTAAAGGTCTGTTTCACTGCAAAGTTTTAAAGCAGCAGAGAGCTCAGTGTGAAGTCATTCACTGAAACATGGCAGGAATGAGAACAGGAATGAAGAGGGAAGACTGGTTGGGGTTTAAGCTCTCACAAGCTTTGTACTTTTTGGGGGCTAAGCATGAGTTGTCTGGGAAACGGCTGGAACAGTAGAGGGGGGGTGGATTGTGGAGAGGTGGGGGTGAGATGGACATTGCCAGGTCCTTCTCGCTGTAAATGGCAGAACAACAACAACTTTCCACAGCTCGTTTTCAATAACAACACAGAGATAGCTTCAAAAGCAGCTGGTGCAATGTGCATGACAATGCACAGCTCGTGCTCTTTGTGAATGATGCTAATGGAGCCATTACACTTCAGAGTATTTGTCTGAAAGGAAATTGGAGAAGAGCTCAGAATACACACTGACAGACAGAAAAGTCAATACATTAATGTATTGTTCTCCTAATGGAGCTGAGGTTTCATTCAAAAAACCTCAACTAAGAGCTTTAGTTCACCTCCTCTTTTTAAAACAATGACCTCACAATCAGTGACACGCAGACTGATAAAGTCAAAGTGCACTCGTGACATCAGGCCCAAATTTAGCACCATGTCTCACTCCTCACCTACACCACCTGCCATGTTTTCATTGTGAATGTCCTGAGAACAAGCTGAAGAATTTTTTAAGAATAGATCTTTCCATCATGGGTCGGATTAATATACCTCCTGATTTCTTACAAAAAAAACTAACCAATCACTCTGCACACACAATAAGCTCAGGGTTACTTCCTATTTTTTTACTACTACAGTTATAAACAATGGTGCCTTAAAAGTGGGAAAGTTTTTTTTGTTGTTGAAGCTGTTAAAAAGAAACTCTTCAACACAATGTGTGAAAGACAGATTGATAAGATTTGGGGATAAGATTGCAAAATGTTCTTACTTTACCTACTTTCACAAAAAGTCCTAAAAGCAGCCCCCTGCCCTGAAATTGGACCATTAAATGATCACAACATTACAGAAACTCTTTGTGGGTTTTTTTCACACATGGTTATGATAGTCTGACAGTCTTAAGGCTTGCACAACTTAAAAATGCAAGTGTGCAAGTCCATACACAGGCCCTTTTTATGACATAACACAAGACTGTGAATACATCTTTGTGGTTGATGAGAATTAGTTATATAAACTATGATCTTATATGTTAAGCACAAGATATTTCAGCCAGCAGGAGAACTCCTCAGGGTATGGAGTAAAGAAGTTCTCATTTGAGACGAGACAGACGATCCCAGAGGTCGTGCTGCACACGTCAGCATTACATCAGCTGGCCTGCGCAGCTTGTGCCCTTAAGAAAAGAATGCTTCAGTATAGGATGTTTGTGTCAGAGCTTTCCCACAGCTGACATCAGGACAGCAGGCTCAGCATGTGAGTCTAACATAAATTAAAATTCTCCTAATCACTTGATCAGCTGAAAGTTTGCAGACCCATGTAGCGTGACAGCACCATCTCCTGGAGAGCCAGGGATCATTAGTCATGTGAACAGCTGAGTCTACATCATCCAATCGAATGCTGTTATTTTTGTTTTTCCTGTGAAGCAAAGCAGCAGACTGTTGCAGCCGTGCTTTATTGAGCCAAGTAGGACAATTCAGATGTTGAAGTCTTTTCTTTGTAAAAAAACCCCCCAACTGATTTAAACATGACACATCACAGCATCAAAGAGTCTTAATCTGTGTTAATCTCCTGTTAGCACAGTGTGCCACCATGACTGTCAGCTGGATTTGAATGTGGCCTAGATAATGATGACTAAATCTGAATCATAAATGGAAACCATCAAATAATTGGGAAAAATTAGCCAATTAAAAGTCTGTTGTGTTTCTGTTCACATGTGTGTATACATGAACTTCAGTCATGGCACAGTAACATGAGTTCTGTGGCACCCTGCCAGCGCCCCGTGTGCAGGACAACTGCATGTGTGTGTATTTGTGCATGCCAACTGGAACAGAGTGTGTCTGTGTACATGCGCCACATAGTATGTGTGTGTTTGTGTGTGTGTGTCTGAGTAGGGAGTCATGCAGTCTTGTGTGCACAGTATCTCACTCCACTTCCTCTGAGCCTGCACACAGAGGGTCTTTCTTCAACGCCACTCGGTGCTCAAAGTGATCAGGCATGTGAGCAGCGGTTGGGGGGGGGTGAGTTGGTGGTGTGGGGTGGTGTGCCGGAGGCTGGAAAATCCCACCTGACTTTAAATTTGTTAAAAGGAAAAGTAGGCCACTCTATGTATACAAGGAAGGCTTGTGTACTTCGTCTGCAGTCAAATTTTGCCGAGCTCAGCTTCCAACAAGGGAAAATGAATTAAACATTCACATGGAGCTTTGTACACCTGGTAAAAACTGGTTTAAAGCTGGAACACATCTATCTCAAAACATCAGATATTCAAGCAGTAAAAACCCTCCAGCATTTTCTATATGAAAAATTATTCAACTAATGGCAGCAATGGAGTACAGTGTAGTCTATAGGCTCGTTCTCCTCAGGCTTTGCATATTTCTTTCCCCTGTGGATTCTCCTACACATATTCCTGCAAAATACACAGCTCAGTGATGCATACTCAAGTGTTCCCACTTTCCAAACCACCAGCACTATCTTGAAATAAAGATACCACAAATAGAGTTGACTTACTGTCTGTCACAGAGAGAGCACATTCTGTCTGCCAGATAATAAACCGTCACATTATCTTGTCATTCACCACAAAAAAATGGACTTCCTCTCCAAAATTGGACTCCATAATACCGCATGTGCCTAAAAACAGACCTCCACACACTAACTACTTGAGGTGGAATTCACCAAGCTACTGTGACTACCAAAAGGTGAAGCGGCTGAGAAAAATATAGCCCTTTCTTCTTGGCTCTCTGAGGAGTGGTCATTAGCACTGCCCTGACAGAGACGGCACATGACTTCAGCCCTGACCAGCTGGTGAGTACGAAACCCTTCATTAAGCGATGAAACAGTCTTGCAGATGTGGTTTTTGTCATCTAACTTGGGCCCTCGCTCTGCCCCTTTAGCACGTCTCATAATTTCGACCTACGCAGGCTTCTCTGCCCACAGCGGCACACAGGCTGCGTCCTGGGAACATCTTCCTGGAGCCAGCCGAACGCCTGCAAAGCAGCCCCACCCAAACTATTCCAGAAATCCTCCATCTCAACAAGATGTGCTGCTAGGCTAGATTCTTCCTTGAAATGAGGCTATTCAAATATATCTGTTGTGTGCATAGCAAACCTGAGGTGTTTCATGTTGACTTACTGTGTATTCACTTATTCTAAGTGCTCAAATACCTTGCAACACAAGTTTTCACTTAACCTTTATAAGGTGTTTTTTATTGGAGAAAATGTACTTTGTCTAAAGATTTATGTGTGTTGTGGAAATAGATGACCACCCAACATACTACACCACAGACACATCATAGCTATGCTGATAAATAGGAGGCCAAGTGTGATTGGCTGGGCTTTGGCATTCCTGCAAATGGCTATCTATGGGTAAGAAAGTGGACAGCAAAGCCAAGAGGACAAGGAGTACTAACATTGAAACCAGGGAGCATTTATATAACACCATATACCACCTGTGCTTGACTCATCTGAGTTAAAAATAGAAATTTCAGAGAAAGTATACACCGGCTTGTCCGAAGTGTGATAAGTGTGTAAGTGTGAAAGTGTGTGTGTTTTCCTGAGGGCAGAGGAAACATAATATGTATGCTTATGTATGAAGTTGTACTAGTCTGCTCTGGATCTCAGGGTAAGATCAGCAATGATCATGGTGGAAAATGAAAGGGATGCCATCCCTGCCCACATAGGGAAGAAGTCATGATTCGTGCAAAGAAGTGAGACATGGGACCTCACAAATTTGTACTGTTAACCAACCTCTTAAGACCCAAGTGTTCGTCTGGTGTACAATTTTTATTTCTCCTTGCTATTTAGGATCAGTAAGACTTGACTGGTATAAAAACTAACTGGTCTTTGTACATGTAGTTACGTTTTGAGAGTTGTTAGTTAGCAAATAGTTTTTAGCTACGAGTGTTATTGTTTATAACTTAAGTGTTTTTTTTCACTGAAATGGTTGTAAAGTTGTTTTATCACCAAAAGATGACATTTGCAGTGTAGATTAAAGTTCCAAAGAATGACGTTTCATGGGACTTGAAGGTAGAAATGTAATGTCCACATATGTGGATGCCAGGTATTAAAAGGTTAAAGCACAGACCAGTCAGCTGGTAACCATAAACAACACACATTATGTGGGTCACCAAATGTGTTTTTGAGAATATCAGAGGGTAAAATGAAATTCTATATCTGAAAAATTACTACCAGGAGAAGCCTAACATCATACTGCAAAATATTGATGGATCAGTGATAAATTTTCCAGCAGTAGTCGCAATCAGTGAGTGGAACAGTAATTATCTAAAAGAGAGTAATCCTTGAAAGGTAATTTAAATCTGAGTTAAAGCACACTATGTCATCGCTGTCAGGTGCTTCCTTTAGGTCATTTGCAGTTCAATCGATGACTAACACCAGCTAAGCCAACGAACAGATCACGGTAGATAAACCAGTCTTTCCGTGTAAGATATTATAGGTAGGATACTTGCAATGACAACAGAACAAAGACACCATCTAAGAAATATAACACAGCTGTTTTTAAAGTATTATTCAAATGAAAGCAACTGTCACTGCAACATTATTTAAATCCAATGTATGTGCAAACACATCTTCAGTTCACCACTAGCCAGCTAGCGCTACCTACCAACTGGATAGCAAAACGTTTTCTCACATCAAATGCTTCATTCAAAAACAAAAATATACGTTGAGGTATGTCATAATTCAGATTGAGATGTTGAGATGAGATGAAATAAGTTATAAACATCAGCCTTGTATGGGAGAGTTTTCCGTTACCGAATGAATGCTAACCGTTAGCATCCACCCTGTTGATGGAGCTCGCCGGCAGATAGCGGTCCCAGCTAAACCACATTCATCCCGCTCACCTCTCTTTCATGAAATGCTTGATTCTGACGATGGCCTTCTCGTCGATCTTCCGAAGAAATGTTTTCAATCTCTCCCTCTTGTTTTCAAGCATTCTTCCCTCAGCCGGTGATCGTCGGTTCGTGTAGAAACGACGCTCCACGCCAAACTCCACCGTTCTTGTTTGGCTTCTGCTTTTTTCTCTCCTCACTTCATCCACGGCCGATTAAGATAATGAGCCCAAATCGGACCAAGTCAGCGGACCAATCAGCGCCGGCGACGGGGTTGGTAAAAACGGTCATGTCAGACTGATCATCCAATCAGAGTGGGGTAGTTGGCCAGCGAGGGCCGCCCATTTCCTTTTATGGAAGAAGGGCGGTCCCTTCTCTCCGGCCCTTTAAAGAGAGGGCCCTGTGTTATTATTGTGTCGGTGGAGTCTTTTTTGATCAATTATTTACAAGTGAAACGGGCATTTCACGTGAAACAACACAGGGAACACACTCACGGACCGATTCACATGGCATATCACAGCAGTTCTAATCTATCAGAGAAAATAGATACACTTAAACTGGGTGGGGTTGTAGCTTTGGGCTGCTGTTTACATACTGCTTAACTGTTCAACCTTAAACAAAAAGCTGTACTTCTTTAATAGCCTGTGGGAATAAACTTTCACTGTAAATATAATCCCGTATATTTGCAACAACGCAAGGAAAAAGGAAACTGGTATAGGGCTAGTTTCCTGTAAGTTGTTAAACCAGTGCAAGAAGTTGCCTATCCTTTGAAAAAAGGACCTTTAAGATTTCATTTTTGAAAGCTGGCATCATCATTGCAGTGAAACATAGAACCCCTTTAATCCCATTACTCTTAATTAAAGAGAAAAGAGCCAATTTATTCCTTGTACAGTGGAGGCCAGTGACTCAGAGGGCTGGTCAGTGGCTTTAATTGTGACACCACAGCATGAAACAGTTCATTCAAGCCAAGCATTGTGTAGTTAATGACGGGCCAAGTTTTACACCTCCCCCCTCGAGCAGAGTAAAAACAACTGCAGCAACAAATGGTAGAGTCACACACCTCCTGTACAGTCAAACCAAGGTCTTGAGAGCAAAGTTTGAGTAGCTGTGTGCACTACTGCTAAGTACACAACTTTAAAAAAAGGATATAAAGGAAACAGAGAGTTTATCAGCTCATTTTTGTGTGTTAAAACTGTTTGGGCTTCTTGCTGAATTAAATTTTCCGAAGTGTTGAAGTTGTATGAGAGACTAGGCCTGTATCTTTACTCTAAATAGATCATAGCATGGCTTAATTAAACAGAAAAAAAAAAGACGTCCTTGAGCAACTGAGATGGCAAAGTAAATGATGATTTACAAGTTCTTCAATTTTGCAGCGTATGTCATATTACACATGGCAAAACTTCTAAATACATACAATACAAATACATATTCCGCCTTGCTATTTGGGATAAATATGACCTAATATATATAAAATGAAACTTGGTTTTTGTACAGGAAGTTATCCTTTTGGTGTTATCTGTTAGCTCCTAGTTTTTGGTTACAAGTGTTATTGTTCATAACTACAGTGTTTTTTCACTGAAACGGCTGTAAAGTCAAGTGGCTAATAAGTTTAAAAGAGTTTAAAGTTAAAAAAAAAGAAGAATCAAGGGTCTGAGAGGCAAAAATGTAATGTCCACAATCCATGAATGTGGGCGCTGGGTCTTAAGAGGGTAAATTAAATGCTCAAGGAGTTATATTTTTAATGAGGTTTTCTATATAGATCTGCAATGATTTGTATTGACATCATTTGTGTGACACTGCAATAACTCATTGCGTTACCACAGCAGTTCACTTCGTTTAAAACTTTCTCTAGAGAATGCCACCCAGCTGTTGATGTAGGCCTTGAAAACACAAAGAGAAGAAAAACAGTCATTATCCTATTAAAGCAAAGATAAATACACACAAATCTTAGCACTGAAACCCCCTTTCTTTCAGTAGGCGGCTTCTGCACTGCCACGCCACCTTAACAGACGAGGCAGTGTGCTGCCACATGACATAGCAACCACACACCACCCTCACACAGTCTGGCCCACACCAGCCAGCCTATGGTCTTCCCTTCCGCCTCCTCTACCAGAAACGGAGAGAGAGAGAGAAAGGAGGAAATCACACTACATAAGGAAGTCTGTGATGCAATGAGGGGGTGTCAGTGCAGCGTAAGCAGTAACAAGCCTTTCTCTGGTGCTTCATCATGATGACAGCTGGATCAATACTCAGCTTGTGTGGAGAACTACACAGGAGATCCAGCACTCATTGCTGTGTAAATTGGTTTGAAGTCATCTGATTAAATCTGAGTTTATATGAGCACAATATTACATTCTGGAGGCCCTGTTTCGCACTGTTGTTAACCTTGAGACATGAAATTAATGTGAAATTCACATTCAGCATGGTATACCATCAGTTCTGAATAAAAACAGTGTTCCATAATGTGAAAATATGGATCAAAAGAATCAACTTATTCATCCAGTCATTCCAAACCACACATTTCGCAAATGTTAATAGTTTGAGTCACAAGGGCCAGCTCACTCACCCTTGTTCTTGTCAATATTTATGAATACTTCATCATTAATGAGAAGGACACACCAAAGGTTCATGGCCAATCAGCTGAGAGTTGCGTAAGAAGACCATATTTGAAATAGTCCATGCACACATGTGGAAGACTTTCTCCCAGCTATCATTACAGTCTGTTATTACATTATTTCTTCATCAGAAACAAAATAGTTACAGCAGACAGGACACTTGTGTTTGCTTGTGACTTCAATATTGCATGGCTGTTAAACCACTATAACTTTCATTGCAAGCCAGTTTGACCTGGGGGAAAAAAGTTTATCCTATTAGCTCTTGCTGACTGCTGATTTCCGACATAATATTTGTTCTTGAACTGAGGGTTACCTTACTGGGACATTCAGTCTGTTATCTCTCTTGATGCCTAAGTCAGCGACCTGTTTGCTCAAAATGAGTAAAAGCAGAGGTTATCGCATAAGTCCATGCAGGAGGAGAAAGTGAGATGTCCTTTGAATGGAGGACTGACTGTTATCTGTTGCAAACTGAATGCTTCGCTTACAAGATCCTCACTATCTGCTGCTAGAATAAACGCTCTGTCCTTGGGAGGTAAGTAACACCTTGGCCTGGATAAATGAGGCTGTGACGCATAGACAGCTGCAGCCATGCTCATTGAGGACAGGTGTGCAGGAAAGCTTACAAAGCAGGGTGAAAAACATGTCACAAGCTGTGACCCCACTGCACAAGTGGAATGTTTTATTGGCTCAATGCTATGGTCTGGTGATACGCATGATAAATGCTGTAGCCCCTTGAAAAACAAGGCCTAAACACATAACACTTCAGTAGGAGCTAAGGTGTAATGTTTGAATGTTTTCCACATGAATTGCATGCCAAAAATTGTTGCACTGAACATTTTTGGTTTGGCTAGAATTCATTTTGTTAGCTAACTGCAGTATTGAAAAAGCTTGACTTTAAAGGGACTGTGAGGACTTTCTAAGTGATCTTGAAAGAGTCTCATCTCTAGATACATGCCAGATCATAATCTCCAACTTAAAATGAGGCTATCAGTTCTAAATTGGGTTATTTCTAAATGCTAATTCCCAGCTGTGTGAGCTTTCTGTGCTTTTCTCTGCAGTAAACGATTTCTGTGAATGATTTAGCATTAATAGCGGACACTGGAGCTGAACTGTCTGAAAGAAAAGGAACAGAGGAACAGAAGAAAGCTATTCAGGAGAGACAGAGAACAAGCTTAAGGCTAAAACACGAGCTAAAGGCTAAAACACGTGCTGAGTTGTTTTTGAAACTGTTCATTCTCCACATGTAGCAGTTATACTGTTCAAACCTGAGAGTTTATCAATAAAAAGAAGAGTGATATTACATTTGCTCTGCTTGGTAAATGAGAACGGGCAAGACAACCAGGATTCGCAAATGCTACATGGTACTCATGTGTCTCAGAGTGCCGGGCTGTGAATGGCGCTAAATGTAGCTGGCTACTAAACTATGGCACAAACTCACAAAGTTTGCTCTTTGCCACATTTCAAACAATGCTGCTACATTGATAAATAAATACATTACTTTGTTATGTTGTTGCAGGTAAAAAATTATCTTGAACAAAAAAAAGTAGTATCAAAAAGAAGATCTGGTCTACTTTCACTTTCATTAAAAAAGAAAAAAACAAAACAAAACATCAAGACAGATTGCCAAGTCCTCCATCCGAAGGGAGTCACTGTAATCGACTTCATATGGACTCTCCTCACAGTCACTTCAATATAACTTACAGACTTAATTTGTCCGTTTCCAAGAGTGGAGGGTTTCATACCTTGTTAGGGAAAAAGCGAGATAAGGTAGATGTGAAGCATTGCATTATTGCAGCAGTGGACACATATTTCAAAATCTATAGGCATCAGTATGAGCATCCTATGTTAAATGCATTGCAAGCATAGCTGTACTGGAAAGAGTCCTTGTCTGAGAGGGTTCATGATGGCATCACAATGCTGGTGACACATTCCCAGCTGGCATTCGGAAATGGGATTTTTGTGGAATTTCCATCTCCAGACAGACAGAAAGATAGACAGCTTGTTGTGTCCTGACATGAACGCTTCCTTGATTTGAGCATGAGTAAGGCATCACAAGGAACTAAGTGAGACAAATACAATTTTGAAAGCCTACAGATCATCTGAGCAGAAAAAAGTGAATATCTTGATAAAATTATCCACTGTGGGAAAAAAAAAATCAGCTTTTAAGAAAAGCATCATTTCAGCATTGGCTGTTAGGCCAATGAGCTGAAATCCCTGGGCAGTTGTCCAATCTTTTTCCAATCCAGGATAGAGGGTAGTTTTGGGAGACTAACTGATAACAAGAAAGAAACACTCCATCCCTCTGGTTTTCTGATACCAATGATGAAACAAATTTCGATATTTAACAATTCACCTCACACTTTGTCAAACACAAAGATGACTTGTCATCTCTTCATGAAAGCTTCTTGTTTCCTTGGTTGATAAGTTTTGTTGAAAAAAGATATGGTATAACATTTTTTTCATATTTCACAAGCAAATAATCAAAAATTAAAAAAAATATAGCTAGCCATCACTAAACAGAGTGTGGACAGAGTTTCAAATTGCAAGATAGCCATGTGTTTGACTTATCCCAGGATGAGACCAGAGGCTGTTCTGAACGGCTTTTTCAAACAGTCACATGAGAATTATACAAGAGAAACACAAGATCTACTCAATTTGTGACATCAGTGAATAGTGAATCTTGTCTGAAGTGTGTAATAGAACATAATCCTTACTAAATAGAAATATCCTGCTTTATTTCCTATTCATTTCCTCCATTGCCCTTCACCCTTGTCCTTGTCAGATTTGGGGTCCAAAACATATGTACATTCGTCACTTCCCTATCTTCAGGGTTATGAATTTATGGCTTGCAGAAAAATTCATATTTTGGTGAAACCCCAACAAATACAACACTTTGATCCTTGTCTGTTCTCTTTTACAATGGAAAGCTGACATTGGGTGTCTTGACAGGTTCCTAATGGATAAATGCGTTTCCTGTCATTTGTGCACACGTAACACTGTAAGCGCTCTTAAATCACAATATATGAACTAAACACATGTTTCTGTGTGATGTTCATGAGGTCACAAAGGTCAGTGCATAAGGATTTGCCAGGGCAACAGTCAGTTTCATTTACCAAGGCCAGTGAAGGGGGAGCACCTCACTCAGCACTCCGCAATATCACCTTACCTTCAACTTCAGGATATTGTTGAAGCCATTATTTTGCAGTTATGCATGGGTTTTCACACTTAAAAGGAATGTAGACCCATTCGGTGTGTGTGTGTGTGTTTGTGTGTGTGTGTGAGACATGTCTCACAGCCAGACTGATATGGGGATTAACCCTGTCTCTTCTATGGAGAGACCTTTACCTGACTTGTTTTGTTTGTGTTCTCTGTGCGTGAGCTACCAGGGGCTCAGGTGTAACACATTCAATCCTCAACTCAACAGGTGTTGGGTTTCTAGCAGCAGGGTCTGGCTGGCCTCTTCCAGCTATGGTTACCAGGCTACTCTCATCACTAATTCATCTTCAACTTAAAGCTCTGGCTGGTTGGTTGGTTTGGAGGCAGGTCAGGTAAGCAGAGGGGGGAAGGACAAGGTTTCTCTCTTTGCGAGAGCAGTGAACCACCAGGACTCCCAGAAGAAGACCTGAGTCGTGGCCTGATGCAGAACGGGGAGGCTATGAGCCCGCAGGACTCTGAGGGAGCTGATGCTATGGAGGACCAGAAGGCAAAGATCCAGAGCCAGAGCCATGCATGTGTTGAGCCCACAGCGCCTCCACTTCCTCCTCCTCCTTCACCGCCACCACCAGGGCCACCAGAATACCCGAGACCCAGACTCATATTCCACACCCAGCTGGCTCATGGGAGCCCGACAGGCCGAATCCATGGGTTCACCAACGTCAAAGAGCTCTACGCCAAGATCGCAGAAGTGTTCAACATTTCCCCCTCAGAGGTACATAAACAGAGATGTAGATCTTTATATACGATAAGGATGAGTAGTTAATTTTCCAGTTGTAAGGAAAATGACCGTGTTAAACACTTTGCGATTCCCTCCTTGTATTTCTGGTCTGTCAGGCCTGCCGCAAATAGGTGTAAGGTTTCCACACTAGGCTTTTTTCCATGATGCACTGTTGAAAGCCATTTGGCTCACTACTGTCTGCCAGACTTTGTACTTGTCTGGGCCTCAACTGGGATCAATAATGGAAACAATGTGATAAAGTTCTGTTGTCAATAAACACTCAACATGTGCTGTAACAAAACCTACAATGAGTTCAGAGCTAACAAGAAAATCATGATAAAACAGACTCCAAAATATAATGATGTGAATAGCCTCAAAATTAAAGCTTGATTTTACAATTCCAGAAAATCATGGCCTCATCTCAGCTTTTTATAAACTTCACAATTACTTGTTAGGCCTATCAGTTGAAGTAGCATATAAAGGGAAAGTCCTAACCACGGGTGATTTCCCTTCATGCAAACATTACAGACTTTAAATTGGAAAGTTGTTGTCTCACATCTTCTAAGTCAGTTAAAAACAGTGGCTTTCTTTATTATCTTGTAGTTTCCATGATAATCCCCCAACAGCATCATATCATTATTTTGTCACACTTGGCAGAGCTAATGTAGAGTCACATAAGACATAAAAACAGCTGCTAAAGTCTGATCATTTATGCAGCGAGTAAGGGGCATTATAAAATGCCTCAAAGTAAATAACCATAACTTTTAACGATCTTGGTGTCAGTAACAAATGCAGAGTGTCTGTATTTGGTAAATTACACTAACAGTTTTATTTGGGACAAGAAATGTTACACAAATATTTTTTAAAATTCATTGTTGAACGTGTAAAGTTCTGTTATCAGTTGGTTTGAAGCAGATAGCTGTTCACAAGGCTGGGATCCTTGAGAATATACTGAGGCACTAATTCTTTTGTAGGTTAGGGCGAACCAAAGTGCTCTGCAGCCTCATGCTGCTCTTCATACTTCACACAGAAAAAAAAAAATAATTCAGGGCTGACATCAGACAGGACTTAAGAAATTAATTCAAAGTAAAGAAAAAATATATTTTCTGATTTATATATATATATATATATATATATATATATATATATATATATATATATATATATATATATATATATAATTTCTGTAAAATAAATGATTTGTTTGATTTGGAAAAAAATGGGGCAATCCAAACCAGAGGATGCAATGGGGCAACTATCTTATATCAGGATCTTGGTCTTAACATTTCCACTGAAATTACTGTTCAAAACAGATGTCTTCTGTGCCAAAACCATGCCATCAGTAAAAAACAATTGCAGTGTTAGCATCCAAAATGCCTGAAGAAGTCATCATGTTAATTTCATGTCTATAGTGCTGTGAAAGTGGCCAGCAGGGTTAGATAAAATGGAGTAATCATTAGTTGCTCCATTAGGCATTCCCCAAGTTTTAACACAGGAGTAAATGGGGGAAGCTGCTGCGGTTAAAGCAACCATTTGCGCCTTCCTGATGAAGGCTCCTGGTCTTCATCTTTGAAAAGACACTTAACATATGCAGAACAAAGTAATTTCATTTTTGATATCTTGTCTGTACACGTAGAGTGAAACTTGTGGTTGTGGTTGCAGTTTTTCCAGTGTTCGGGCAAATTTTCACAGTCTGCTGTTTGAATTGCTCAACCAGAGATTCGATGCAAAATGGCTTGCAGAAGAGAAAACCTTCATGACCTTTAAAGGGTCAATGTGAAGAATTTATGAACGATATTAAGATGTTGAAAAGCAGAGAGGAAGCCAGCAAATGAAGGACTATTTCAGAGGTTGAATAAAGGTTGGATGTGAACATATGAATAACTGTGAAGAGTTCAAATTATGCTGAAAAATTCTAGAAATATGCAAACATGGGTGGGAATATCTCTGAAAGTTTGGTAAAACAGATGAGAAGAGTCATTACACAGTTGCAGGAGACAAAAATAATAATGATAAGGTATTTTTCAAGTGGAAGAACATATGAAGTAATTAAAATAAAAAGATGCACTGTGGATTTTTTTGTGGACACCCTTGCGCACATTTTGTGTGTTTATATTGTAACATTACAGTGTTAATGCATGAAGATTTGTTGAACAAATGTACAACAAAAACCAAAAAAAGTTCACCTTTTAAAAGTTGTGAAGCTAAGATAAGGGTGTCTGTTTGCTGCTGTTTTGCAGCATTCTCTTGCATGTTATGGTAACAAACGCAGTCACAGCACAATCTTTTTTTTTTACATTGCTCTTATCTCATTATTATCAGTTCTACCTTGAAGGCCACTGTGAAGGTTTTCTTTATCTATGTATCACTTATTGAACATAGATGGATGGACATGAAGGAATAGAGGCTGTGAAAATAAAATCATCAGCTGTGGTTGTGTAAAAGATGCTTCAAAAAAAGCTTCAACTACAGCTTAATTTCTTCATGAAGAGAAACGAAACACTTTTTCATACAAATCTAAAGTGCCTGTGTCACAGAAAAAAACAGAACTATAAAGGAACTGTTCTTATATGCTTTTTAAAATTCAATAAGTCATCAAAAACGCAATCGCAATGTAAGGAAATCAGCCTCAATGTAGGAGAAAAACTAATCAGATGAGTTTTATACCTTCAAGGCCTTGAACAGCACTTCAACTCAGATATAACTCCAACAGTGTTGTATACGGCTGTTAGGTGGTGATAGTGAGAAGCACAACAGTTTCCTTGAACTCTTTGAGGACTGAACAGCGGCAGCATAAAGTTACAGCAAGACTCGGTGCCAGAGAAGACTTTGGACTGCAGTCAGACTGCTGTGCTTGCCAGAGGAATTACCGCAAGCAATATCTAACAGGAACAGCTCTGAGTTAGGTAACAGTTCAAATAGGTTATCTCAAATTTCCGCTTTGAATAAATGTGTCACATTTGAGCTTCAGCATCTAAAAATATATAATCCAGGGCATTAGGAGTGTATCAAAACAATGTATTTTTAGAAAATCACATCGTAAAACTTTAAAATAATGCAGAATAAGACGGGCTGGAGTTCAAAGAGAAGTTATGTGAGAGTCACATGTTCAGTCCAGTAATGTCAGTGTGCAATGCTGACATTAAAGTTACAGTTCTCTCTATTATTATGATGATTCGATTAAATAAAATGAGTTATTATTTATATATATTTTAATATTCAGGGAAATATTCTCCTCAGTTTTGTTAATGTTAACTTCCTATTATCTACACTCTCTTTCTCATACACTCATCCTTGAGCATCTAACTCATAAAAACTAACAAGAACAACTCCATTCAAACAGTCTTAAGAATAATTCCTAACATCACAAATTGAATTCATCACACAACAAAATGGCCACAGCAGCATGATGAAATTATTCGGCTCTGCTGCCCTCTGCTGTCAAATCTTAATGCAGCAAAATACAGAAATTGGTACAACTAATTTGGTTTGAAATGAAAATGGGTTGAAAATAGAGCACCAGGAAATGACACAGAGTTTCCGAGAAAAGCAAACTTGAAAGTACTATGAAAATAATGACAAAGTATGTTTGAACTTGGTTTCATTTTTACAAAAGTGTCATAAATTATTCTCATACATGAAGACTAAAAAAGCTTAATGATTCAACTTTTTGGAGACTAATTGAACAGAAGTTTCTTGTGATGTACTTCATTACTTACCCACCGTCCCCTTTAGATCCTCTTCTGCACCCTTAACTCCCATAAAGTGGACATGCAGAAGCTCCTGGGGGGTCAGATTGGACTGGAAGACTTCATCTTCGCTCACGTCAGGGGAGAAACCAAAGAAGTGGAGGTGACAAAGACAGAAGATGCGCTGGGTCTCACTATCACAGACAATGGAGCTGGATATGCCTTCATTAAGGTAAGAGAAGCTGAAGTAAGTCTGTTGTTTAAGAAGAATCAAAGACCTTGAAACTGAAAAAGTCTTGAGAGGGTGAGTCAACCCTTCAGCATGAAAAGCAATGCATCATATTTTAGTTCCAATTTGGCGGCTTTTCAGGGATCATTTTGTGGAGCACCTAAGGGCTGTTATGATCTGAAATTCAACATAGTCACACCTGAACCATGATGTTCACAGAATTTTAGTTGCACTAACAGAAAACTTCAAGGATCAACTCGTGATATTGATCTGTTGTGGCTCCTGCACTTTCTCAGATCTAATGCAAACACTTCCCAGAACTTTAAAGCCCAAGCTAACATTCTGAGTGTAATGCTGCAGGAACTTCTCTGTAGGATTACAGCAATATTGTTAGGTTACCATGCGTAATATATGTTCCCCAAAACAAATGTCTTCAAGTCATGTTTTCATAGCTCCTCGGATACATGAACTGTTATTTTTGTGATATTTTTTCTTTTAGAGGATAAAGGAGAGCAGCACCATAGACAAGCTGAAGACGGTTTGTGTGGGTGATCATATCGAGGCCATCAATGACCAGAGCATTGTAGGGTGTCGACACTATGAGGTAGCGAAGATGCTGAAAGAGCAACCAAGAGGGATACCCTTCACCCTGCGCCTGGTGGGACCCAAAAAAGCCTTTGGTAAGTTATGAATCTGTGAGTGACTCTGCCTATGAAAAGTCTGTGGTTATGACCCTGCAGTGTTGTTCCAATACCCTTCACTCTGCATAAGATATTTTTAGGTCTGTGTTAAGGAGCTGTTACACAGACACTCTGACGCACGTTGAAAAATGGACAGAAGTGGGCAGGAGAATTATTGCAGCAAAGATGAGATAATTTGTTATTAATCCCACAACAGAGAATTCTACAGCGTTCAGCAGCAAGGAACAAAGATTGCAAACAAAGTAAACAACTGTACACAATTTGTGTAAAAAGAAATCAGAAATGTTCAACTAAAGAAATGGATACCAAAATATGGCCTTTTTAATGAATAGGTCAGACAAAGGCCGACAAAAAAATTACAGTCAGAGTCACACAGGCATGCACAAAGTACAAATTAAGTGTAACAATGTATTGCACAAGTGATATGATGAACAAAAACATTAGTCCTCGGTTATGGGCACAGAGTATGTGTAACTATTTCTGTTCTTTGGAAAGAGTTTTTGCTCACAAAATGAGGGGAGTATCAGAAAAAAAAAATCACAGAATAATAAAAAGAAGAGACTTCCAGAATTCTTCCTCCTGATTATTCTTACCATAGACTTAAAATGCTTCAAAATGAAAGTCATCGTTTTTCATAGCACAGAAACAATCCTGGCAGCACTTTTGAAATAGGATCATACACTCACTGTCACACACAGACAAAGACAAATTTAATCCCATTCCATGTTATTCCAGCAAGACTACCAAACCTACTCCTAAGACTTTGCCTTTATGCTCTCTTAAACAACAACTTTCAATGGAAAAAAAACGTCTTGAAATATTTATAACATTAGGTCACCAGAATAACATGTCTTACCAGGTATTTATACAGTGCAGTCAAACAAACTTAATGCTAATTTTCTAGTCCCAGTGTTTAAACCTCCTATACAAAAGCAAAGAGTCTTGTTCAAGCGGGGCCAAGAGAAGAAAGAGGGACAGAGCCTCAGTTTATCAGGCCCTCTGCATTCACATAGGGGACAGTGTCAAAGGTATTGTAAATATTTGATCCTAAAGTATTTGTTGTCTAGTCCCTGTTACTAGAGAACTGGAATACTTTCACATCAGCCATTAGTCTATCGTTACTGAAAAATGCACAATGATTAATAGGTTTACAGCAACTTGCCTGTCTCTGATGCGGTTTCTTACTCTGACTTACAGTACGCCTGGCTTTTTATTTATGTGGGCCACATTTTGTGTTCTTACCCTTATACTCTTATAAAGGACGACATCTATCACCAAGAGGTCCTCTCCCCTTTCCCCCTCTGGGAAATGCCTTTCTTTTTGAGAGTGTAGTTGCCCATTAATCACATCCGGATTTGAGGGAAGTTTGCATTTCTAAGTGGATGTCGCAGACTGGCCTCGAGCAGAGCCGTCATCAAAAACATGTTATCAGACAAGAATCTGGATCCATGGCCGATGCCTGACATCCTGTCACCAACATGGTCAAGTATTTTGTTACCATGGCTAATGATGTTTTGAGGAAACGGATGAAAAACAGTTGTAACTCAATTCAGTGGAAATCACAAAATGCATCAGGAGTGTTAGGGTTGAAAGGAAAGGCACTGATTATATAAGGTCCTCATGTATGAGGGGCTATCAATGCAGTCAGGGGCCTATGGAGATGCCTTTATATGGGAACATACTCCTACACAACACCACTGATCTCTAGTGCAAGTCTTTATCAACAGATTGTGTTTTTCTTTTTGTGATAGATCTGCGGATGCTTTCAAGCCCATGTTGACTGAAGAATTGAATTTGCAGAATTTTCCTGCCAACTGCTCTGTTTCAGATACTTAAAAATAACATCTTTTTTAATCAAACAACCAGCAATAATCAAATAAAGCAGTATGAACAGTTCTAAGACACAGCAGCTTTATCTTCATTCGACCATAGTGACCAGAGGGGGAAGGTGCAAACATACAAACCAAATTACCAAAGGCAATTTTCACATGAGCAAGTTCTTAACAACATGTAGTGCTAAATTTTAAAAGGTTAGAGGAAATTTTGTTGCAGCAGTGTAAGTTCAAGACAAGAGCGCCACCTCAGGTAAATGAATGAGAGTATAATGGAAAGACGACCACTAGAATGAACAATAGACACTGAAAATTCACAATAAGTAAGTAGACATCCCACGGACCGTCTGTTTTTATAACTTAATAAGGTCAACTCTTTTCATCCTGTTTGTTTCTGTATGTTTGTGTGTGTGTTTGTTTGTATGTTTAGACATGATTGGAATGAGGACCAGAGCACCGAAATCTAACGAGGGCAAGATGGTGAACGGGAAGGAAACACTGCGTCTGCGCTCCAAGGGTGCTGCTACAGTTCAGGAAGTGGTACGTTTCACACGCTCTTGGACAATGACCTCACTTCTGGTGTACTTTCGGTTTTTATGGGTCAGAAGCGCACGCTGTATATTTACAGATATTAAAAAAAACAACAAAAAGACCTTCCTCAGTCCATAGGTGGGAGTGGAAAACATAAGAGCAAGGAGGCTTGTGAACTACAGACTTCCAGATAACTCTATGATAAATATAACTCCCACTCATCTATGCAGTCACTGTCATTTTTTGTCTGTGTCCCACTTCCAAAGAAATGACCTCTCCTGATAAACTGACCCCAACTTTTAGCTCACTGAACTCCTTCATTTCACGGTTAATCAAAACTGTTCAAACAACCTTCAAGAAAAGACAAATTGAGCAGACACTTGAGAAGCACACAGAGAATGTTCAGTATGATGCATACAGGATGAAATACCATTAAAACTCTGGTGGGTTCATTGGAATAAGATTAGCAATTAACAATCAGAGTCAAAGTTGTTTTTGGCTTGTACATGTTTTGGCGTGAGACTGTGTGTTCGCACAAAACTTGTATCACCATATTTAGAGCTTGAACATCACCACCACTATCACTACAATCACACTCTTGTGCTTTCCTCTTTGCACAAACAGCAGAATGAGTTTGAAGAGCGGGCCACCAGGAAGGTGGATGACCTGCTGGAAAGCTATATGGGTATCAGAGATCTGGAGCTGGGTAAGACCAATCGCACACTAGGGTTATTCAAATACTTGCTTTGAAGTGTGTTTCTGAAGTAGCTTATTATAGCTTACAGCTTAAATACTGAAGAAACTTCACACAAAACAATGATAAGTGGCGATGTCTACTTTTCTTCATCACACATAAATTTTGCTACAAAAATAAAATTAAATAGAATCACATTATGTTGTTTATCAGCACAGGAGGGAGGTCTTGATTTGCTGAGGGTCTTTGGAATGGGTCAAGAAGTTGAATGTGCTTTCCCAGACTTTCAGGGTCATTCACCAGAACTCCCAAAACGTTTTATTTTTTTCTGTCTAGACCTCAATTTGAAATAGGTCAATGAGTTCTTCTTGTCCCTTGTTTAGCTCAAACCTCCTTCTGTGAAAATATATAGTATGCAGTTGCATTGTTTTCTTTTCATCTAAATCTTATCAAATTTTATGGTGGATCCATGTGGCAATCTCAGGTTTTAAAATTCGAGGCTTATTTGCAATATGATGAGAATTTCAGGCATTAAAATCTGGCTTTTTTGTGCTTTTGCTGCTCAGTGAAAAGCATTAGGAATCACAAGTATAGGCTTCACTAGCCAGCAACAAAAAGGCAGCTTGGCCCGTCACATTTAGGCTAATGATTGTAATCAACCTACTGATTCGATTTTGTCATATCATGTCATAATGATGTCATGTGACTCTATTATACTGAGGAAAAAATATTTTTTACTCAATGAGAAGACAACCAAAATCAACTCACCAAGAAGTTGACAAAGATTTTTAAAAGAAAAAAGGATGAAGTGTATTTAATCAAAAATTTGCTCATTTATAAATAAAATCTGTTCATTATTTATCCTGACTTATAATTCGAAAACCTTCTTGGGGTTGAAGACAACAATATGACATTTTTATACATTTGCCTACTCACGTCACTTGTGCCTCATAATTACACAGTTTGCTTTTGGTTTCTTTAACTCTGTCTTACTTTCTGCAGCGACAACCATTGTAGAAGCAGGCAAAGACAAGAAGAACCCTGACGACTTTGCCGAGGCCTTGGACTCAGTTCTGGGAGATTTTGCGTTTCCTGATGTGTTTTTGTTTGATGTATGGGGAGCTATTGGGGACATCAAAAATGGGAGAATGTAGATGCAACACATAAACTTTATGAGAGAGAGAGCTGAATTCTCTGGCTCACCAGACTAGAAAGTAACAGCTTGTAGACACTTTAAGGCTACATTTTCAGTACCTGCACACATTTTACTGACTTGTTTCTAACCCTCCCAGAGGCCGTCTTCATTCGTTTAGCATTCACATATTCAAATGCCCTCAAGTAAATGAGAAAGGAGTACAAAACTGTGGTGGCCCAAAACTGAATGCTTTAAAATTACCAACATTTTTTTCTGCACACTTCAGCTCCAGAAATGAACAAATGCAATCATAATATAGAAATAGAAACATAAGAATGAGGAAAAAGCTGAACAGGCGTAAATGATGCATATTAAAAGTAAAGTGTCACATATTCTTAATCAGAAATTTAGTACACAAAAAGTATGCAGACATGCACATAATTTTTTCAGACTTTTAATGTGATTTGGAAATGGTTTTACCTTTCAGTCCTGTTTTCTCTAATGTATTTCAGCTCTTGTTTTGTGTTTGGCCTCTTTGGCCACTGTACATTCCAAAGGGGAAACCATTTCCTGGCATAAGACAAGTGCATGTAATGCTTTAAGGCTCCATTCCTTTCAAATAGATCATTAAGGGATCGGTGAACAGTGTTTCAGGAAGATTAATGCAATACTATCGGCCAGACATCTAGGAAGCAAGGAGGGTGGATAAGTTGGAGCAAACCTTTGTTCTCTGATGACGCCCCACTGGGAACAAGAATAAGAAGGGGACATTTCCGGGTCACCTCAAAGTCAGGATGTGTCATTTCACTCTTCTTTTACTAAATAGCTGCATAAGCCCACGGTCTATATTTGTTATTAAGTTTTGCAATATTTACAGGCAGGTTGTCACTGTATCTACTGAGAAGCACCTAAGAGAAACTAAACCCTTCAACAACTTTTCAACTCTGACATTCAGCAACTGATCTGACCCTGAAATCCCCCCTGTGGTAAAGACCCAAGGGGGCAATGTCAACCTAAAAACAGTTTGACTCTCTGACACCCACTTCCCCCACAGAACCATGACTGTCAAACCAAAACCAAAACCAGAAGAAATCCATCGCCAATTACATGCTTTCCGCTTTTGCCATTGATTCACAGGAATCTTTTGTGGTTTGTTTCAGCATGTAAATACTCCAGATAAGGCTGTGCTGCTCTTTTTGTCTGTCACTGAATAAGAGAGTTTTTCATGCTCTTAAAAGGAAGCAAAAACTACAATTTGGAGTTTAGGAATGAGGAGTTTTGGATTGCTAGTCAAGTAAGCTCTGAACCATCCAATTTCAGAATGTAGTTTATTCCACATTTTTCCTTCTGTTTGCACATTATGTGTCTAAATGTGTTAATTTCTAAGACTTCATATAAGATTGCTTCTGTATGTGAGTTTAGAACATTTGACATGTTAAAACTGTAAGTAAAAAGTTGGAAATAATGACTGTCAGATCTTTTTTGTGTCACAGAAAAGCTTGTTAGCACAATAAAAAATCTCAGATGAGGACATCTATATACACTTTATTTTCAGTCTACTGGGGGTAAAGCAAGACATATTGCAGCATTTTTAAAGATTGGCAACACAAGCCTAAAACAAATTATGTGATTAATCTGTGATGTGTTGCAACCACTAGAAAAAGAAATGACTGGTTTTGATGAAACATACCAGAATTACAACATACCATAAGATAACTCTCTCTAAAATTCAGCTCCAATTCTTGCTAATCTTCCTAAACTGTCAGACATAATTTGATTTATTCAACATCTACATCTCTAGCAGGTTCCTGTACTGTTTTCTCTGAAACACCTTCCAAGCTGTAAGCTGCTTGCAGTGTTAGTTAAACATTTGGGAGGGAAAGAGCTGCTTCGTGCTGCAGTAAAAACAAGTGTGTCTAACACTGAACAGAGGCTCAGATGAAAGCTGAGCAGTAAGAGAGGGAAACTCTGATGTTGCTTGAAACTTAGTCAATGTTTTTTTTTTTGCAGATCTGTATTTGAATCTTTTTCTGATTAGCTCAGTCATTTTGAATTTTTCTTATCCTGGAGCAACCCCAAATCAGAGAAATGAACATTCAAATGGCAAAACATTCTGACAAACTAACTTGAATAAAAGCATTTTTTCATTTAAAGCTCCTGTGAAGGATATTTTTCCAGGGAATGACATGGGCTGAAGCTCATCCTGATACTTTTTAATGGACTGAAAAAGCAAACAAGACAACCAACTCCTTCTAGACATTTGTATTTAAAGTCTGATATTTTGTTTCAAAACATTAATTCACATACACAGAGTAATTCTGGTGCTTTAAATAATGCTACTTTGTCCCATATTTAAAAACAATGTGACCTACATTTGCTTTAGCTTCTTAACAACTTTTCTCACTTTAAATTCTTTGTTTCTTTATTTAATAGAAATTTCCTGTCTCTCTTGATTTTCGTTGATCTTACATGTCATATTCTTTTAAACTCGGTTTCCTTAAAGATAAAATAATTTCTATAGAACAGTTAACCAGCAGTGGAGAGTACAAACCGCCACTGATTTAGCTGTTTCAATTGGATAATGACAGACAAAACTGCATTGGTGATATAATGAGTAGGCATGGTTGTTATATGCAGTAGTAAGTTATATATTACAACACTATGAATGTACATGATCTTACTGATATGAATAATGTAGTTAACAACACTTGAAAAGATGAAGGCAGCTTAAATCTTCATGAAAAAATAACATTTTCTTAGGTCTTTGAATCAGAAATCAGAATGTCTCTCATCATGTATCAGCTGGGGAGTCCAAATGTTGTCGACTTTATGTAAATACTCTGACATTTCATGCAAAATAATAAATCTTTCATGCAGCAAGATAAATACTGGAAATGTTTTTATCTTGACAGAATTCCTGAAGCCGACTGCGTAAAATTGTTTTCTGATTTTTATCATATTTACTTAACTATGTTACTCCAGCAAATAAACCTGGAAGTGTCACATTAACTGAATAAGAACTGAGAATTTAAGTCAAAGCAATTTTATAACAGCACCTATGCAGGATATGGATCAGCCCTGTCTTCATTATTATATGCTTTTCACATTAAAGGTAAGCTGTCCAAACGACTGCAGGATGAACATTTTTCGAGAGGCAACAATTCACAGCCAGTTCTTTGGATGAGCCTCAAAACACAACAAATATTTCTGCCTACTTCTGATGTGACAATACAGAGTATTTTCTACAAAAAACGTGCTCCACAGCATATTTCATAAAGACTCACATTCAAAGAAGTTGAATTAGCATAGATTGCCCATTTTCTGTGGCAGGATGCTTTAAATGGAGCAAACAATCTAAAGAGATCAGTTCAAATTAGGGAAACCTGTAGTAGCAGACTGCATTGCTCTGTAAAGTGGCTAAAGAGATTAAAGTGACACAGTTAATACTGCTTAAAAAAAGCAATGATACGACATGAAATGATACAATTTAACAGGATTAGAAAAATGGCGCAATCTTTCTTCCTCTCTTTGTCACAGATTAGATGCAGTCAAACACATACTATAATCAAAATAATGACCCACACTCTCAACACATGTCCTTCAGTCATTTGGAAGGAGGAGGTGCCTTCACCATAGAAATCTTTGTTGCATTTATTTTATCAGCCCCTGCTGTTTCATCCGTGCTCAGGGTGCTTCCAAGTGAAGCGCGTGTGAACCTGCGGACTGTGTTGCTAAGAGACGGATACAGAGTCATGATAGAGCCCCGAGACCAGTCAAAGCGGGGGAACATCTTCTTAAGAATCGCCCTGCGGAAAAGGATGTATGCCCAGGGATCCAGGATCTGGTTCCAGGTGGCGAAGCGTATCCACAGTAGTAGGTCTCTGACCTGAAGACGACTTCCAGACAGCACAGTTTTTACAATAAAGACCTGGAGGTGATGGGATGGAAGGATAGGGACAGAGAAAGCGAGAAAGAGGGAAAGGAAAGGATAAGGGATGAGGGACAGAAAGTGGTTTAAGAATAGTGGTCAATTAGTCATAAGAAAGAAGAGAGAAATTACAACAAGTAGCAGTTTATAGGGTAAAAGTGGGGAGGAGAGAAAACAAAATTGGTTAACATTCCCAACACACAAGGACACACAGTTCTGAGAGTCCATTGAGAGAATGGCTAATTTTCCATGCTCCTCATGAGGCAGTGACAACAGCAACACAATTACCCCACTGCTTTAATAAAGCTGAGAATATTACATTAGGCATAGCCCGACTGTCTCTTGTGGGGGCAAAACATGCTAACAAGCTCCTTTAGGAACGACAAATTGACTTACTACTCAATTCCAAAATTATATTACGCAACTAAAATACTCTCCTCTGGTGACTTACATGCAAACATTGCAGGAAGAATAGTCAAAATCAACTCGATACTGTTATAAAACTGTTGCATGCAAGCTTTATGATGAAGTGCAACTCATTGTTTTAATAGAGTAAACTTCTCACAGAGGCAGCGGTACTGCAGAAAGTGACACAACTACTGAATTTCCCAAGATACAAGTTGGTATCATGGCTAACTTCATAAGGAAGCATTCATTCTTCAGCAAAGAGAAAAAAGGGTAATTCGAGGCTTTGAGCATGAACCAAGCTTGACTGTAGATAAGGTACTGTGTTTTATCTCCCTGCTGTATCAAAATTTCTTGACCTCAGAATTTTCTTTTAGTTGTTTACCTCTCAGCAGTAAGCTTTTCTTACAGCTCTGCTTCAAAGAAATGTTTGGCCAACCACTTAACTCCACAATCTGTGGATTATTATCGGATTGTGCTGATAGAGCATCTGTGTTAGTCAAATGGGAATGAAAGCCTGCACAAGATGAAAACAAACATGACAAAGGCCTGGACGCATTTAGTGAAGTATTAATTGACTGGAAAGGAATGAAATGAATGTTGTAGCCAGGATGGGACTCTGTCTGTGCACTCAAGCAGACCCTAAATGATCATTTTGGCTCAAGGGCAATGGTTTGGAAGCTACAAGGCAAGGAGGATAAACAGTGCAAATGATTCTTTCCAGGAGTGCTGACGGCAGATGTCTGAGACAGGCTAAGTTAATGGGCAAATGGGGAAGCTGTGTGATTGTTACAAACATCCAAGGTCTATTTTTTTATTTACATTTTACTCGCCTTAGTCGAGACACTTGGAACATGATGTATATCCAGGGGTCAAGTATCTGATTGCAGGTGGCCATTCGTATGGACAACAAAACAAAATCCCCTCTGACAGAATCGGCAGTCACTGCGCTCTTCAGCAGAATATAAATCTGTGCAGAGTGTCACACAACTGAGGTTAGACAGAGAAGCATGCACTACTAACAGATAGCTCTGCCCCTTTATTCCAAACTAGAATATGTTACTTGGAGCAAAGCAAAACATGGGTACTGGATTTCATCAGAGACAGGGGAAACAAAGACCACAAATCTGCATCAAAGCAAAGGTGCAATCAAAAGAGATTAAGTAAGTTGCAATTAAGTCTTCATTTTGATTCATTAATCTGAGGCTTCAAATTGGTTTTTAAGCATGGCAAACTTATGTTTTCTTTTCTAGGCAATATTGTCTTTTAAAATACATGTAGCAATGATGAATAATAAAGCAAGATTTTATATTGATCCAATAAGAAGTAAATACGAGGCCAGTATTCCCGGTATCAATATCAGCAATGACACGTTTTACATGGAAAAGCAGCTTGTTGAAATTAATCAACAATAACACACAATAACTTAAAGTGATGTTTTTGTTCAAGAAAGAGTAAAAAGTACAGTAAAAAAGAAAATAAATAATTTTACAATCATAGATGTTTTCAGTTTCGGAAACATAATTAATCAGATTTATCCAACTGGTTGAACATGTGCATTATATTACTATCTTAATGGTCTATATAAAATTATTTTTCTAAAATGACAACTATAATGAACAATTACACTTTGAAAAATAACATGAAAAAACAGTGAGTGTTGACTTAATCTTACTTTTATTTTTATAAAAGAACTGGAGTTTGTAAGTCATGCTCAAATAACTCTGCAAGTGGCTTCTGCCTCTGAGCCTGGGGTCTAGGTTTTGTTTGGGGAATACTGATACCAATGTTGGTATTGATATTTTTGACCGATCTGCCCACCACAAACATGTAACTGGTCTTAATTTTAACATCCATTTGTATGTACTGCCCTGCTTGAACTTCAGCAAGTTTGGTGCAACAACCACCAAACCGCTGTTGAGCTGAAAAACGAAGTGTAAAATTGGCCTCTGTGCACGCTAGAGATGTCCTTTAAAGGCATTGATTTCACCTATACTTTTAAGCCAAGATGTGTCATCTCAAAAAGGCATAAAGCACTGAGGGGCCCTCTGATCCAGGGTAAGACCAGTGAGCTTCTAGATGGACTTGTGAGAAAGCTGCATTACTGAGAAGAAATGAAGCATATAAGAGGAAAAGGAGAAGAAAGGGGCTTAGGGGCTTGATATGGTTCAAAGAGTTGAAGGGCAGGGCTGAGAGCAAACAAGGCTGGACAGAAAAGGACAGAGTTTGGTGCTCATCAGCTCATTTGGAAGGGTATAATGTGCTTTACTCTTTTCTGTTTGGGATGCTATGGGAATAAGAATTTCAAGATCTGATACTTTTTAGTGGGAGTTAGTTAATTATTGTGGCTATATAATTTTCCAACTCTAAAACCATTGCAAAGTATACAAACATAAATAGGACATGCTGAGTGAAAACAGAAAAACTTACCAAGAGAGGGCACCAGCAGATAGAGGCAATAACCATGATGAGTATAAGCTGAACCATCATCTCTATTTCATGGTCTCTGCGGCGCCGGGATCCGTCCTGTCCACAGCACACCTTAATCAGAGTCACCACACTCACAGTGTTAAGCAAAAACGAAGCTGCGATGCACACTAAGCCGACTAGGGAAAAGAGCAGGGAGAAGATCTGGTCATATCCCTCGGAGCTGATGTTTAAGAAACACCAGGAACCTGGCATCTGGATGTGGTAGCTCCCAACACCTGTTATAGGCAGTAACGCTATGCAGCCAGCTGTGAACCACACTGTTAGCACCATGGTTACTGTTCGCCTCTTTGGGTCACTGGTGGAGCGAGTAAATGGAAGGTTGATTCCAATAAAGCGCTCCAATGCCATGGCTGCACCAAGTAGGAGTGGGCATAGTCCGTAGAAAACCATGGACATACCCATAAAGTTGCAGAAGTGGCAGTTGGGGTCCAACTCACGCCAGTTATAGTGTGTTATATGGAAGGGGATCACAATCAAGCTGGTGACCAGAAGACCCATGAAGTCAGTGATGACCAGGCCACCCAGGAAGATCAAGAAGGAGGAGCGTGAGCGGCTGTGGGTCTTTCTGAAGGAATTGAGAAGAACTATGAAGGCAGTGAGATTGGAGATGAGACCCAGAGAACCGAAAGTAATTGGGAAGTAGGCTGAGGCAATGGTGAAGTTGTATCGGAACGGAGGGCTCTGGATGGAGTAGCAGAGTGGGGTGTAGTTGGTAGGGGGTTGGGTTGGAGAATTCATGGTGGTCAGCTGATGTGGGCTCGTTTAGTCCAGATAAATCAGAAATGGAAAAGCAATTCAGAAGTGGTTGGAGTCCTTTCAATCTTCATCCTTGAAGGGTAAAAGAAAAAGAGACTCATGAGATGTTCCTTAAAATAGGATACTTAACTTTAAGGATACTTAAATTTGAGCTTCTAAGCATCTAATACAATTATTACTGACAGTTTAATTGCAGTCTACCTTCTAACATTTAACCCAAGCCTGACCTGAGCCCTAACTTCCAAATCCCTTGGCCCCGAACCCAAATCAATCCTTAACCAATAGGGACTGAGAGGAGAATCCATAAAAAGTGGATTGCAAACAGAGGACTTGCATGAAAGAATGAACAGAGATCAGATTTTCTTTTCAATGCAACTTTTTCTTTGTTCAATTGTCATTTTATCCATAGACTCTCAAGTTTAAACAGAGCATTGCAGTACAACTGCTGTATGTGGGATGAAAGGAACATTTACACAAAAGGCTTAGCCAGTGGTTTAGCCTCCAGCTCATGTTTTTGTCTTGAGCTTGTGCTCGATCACTCTCTCCTTTAGCTTTCATCTGCTCTTTTGCCTCTTTTTATTAGGCAGTCCTGGTCTAGTGTCCACTACTACTACCAAATAAATGCATGAAAGAGTTTTCTGCAGAGAAAGACACAGATCTCTCTTCTCACTGATTAACTTTGTCAGCCAACGTGGCGTTGTCACTTCCACTTGCTGTTAATCGATCTGGTCCAGTCTGACCCAATTGGGAAGCTAGAAATCAGCATTTTGAAATAACCTTTGTTAGTGCTGATAATGTAATTTTAGGTTGGGGATTATGATCTAGCATATATCTAGATGTCAGACTTTTTCAAGATCGCTCAGAAAGTCCTGACAGTCCCTCTCAACCAACCCTAAACTTCTCTCACTCTTAAGGCTACTAACACAAAGTTAAATACACGATTGAGAGCAGTTTTTTCCCCCAATTCTTCACCTTACCCAAACCCTGATACCCAAATCCTAACACAACTCTTGACCTAACCCTAAAACTAATCAAGTACATTTTTGTCCACTTCTTTGGATACAAAGCTAAATGATGCTTATCAAACTCATCATTCAGACTCAAAATGTTGCAAAACTACTGGTGCTGAAAATTGGTTTCTATTCACCCATACATCTCCTATACATGAATATTCCTATTTAGAGTCAAGTGCGGCTGCCTGGAGCTTATCTTATCATTTCTAAGGAAGCAATTACAAAAATGAGACTTACATTCTAATAAAACCCAATAATTCCTTATACATTGCTGTCTTAGCACAAAACAATTTGGAGTTTAGTGAGTGAATTTTTAGAATGGCCACATAAAACATATAGACTCAACATAACAGCTTAGATACAGCATATAACACCCACACCAACTCAGGCACACAGAGACAGCATGGGGCATAGAAGGAGAGAGTGGCACAGTGACAGAAATAGACAGAGAATAGGAGAGCTGGCATATCCTGGCAGGAAGTACAGTTATATGAAGAACACTGACAGAGACACTAACAGGAAGTAAACTGATGTTGTCATAAACAGTCTAAGATGTTGTCCCAAGAGGTCTGTCCTCAATACACTGCATGTCAGATTGTTTCGTGACTTGCTTCCAGCATAGTGAAGGTACCAGATGGTGAAGTGTAAGCATTAATAATCTGTATCTTCCAACAATATTAAGATGATAGAAAGTCAGGAATGTGTGTATATGTATTATCCTGATATGAAGGAACAATAAGGAAGCATGAGCTTCAATTCAAAAGGCCCCTGTAATGAAATTCAAACCAATGTTACCCTATGATGTTGAATTATGCCTTTGCTTTCTATTAAAAGAAAAGTGATCAAACTCAGGATGTAACTTTCTTTAAATACCTTCAGAAAAAGTAAGAACATGAACAAGATAGTGGGAAAAGAATAACAGGGACACTAAACACAACCAGCATTTTTTCAATTTTTAATACATAAAAGGATCCTGTTTAATTTTAAAGTGATGCCAGTGAATTTATAAATGACCACCATAAAACTTAAAACAGTACAAGATGAATTTACTGTAGAGTTAGTTTAGACATGCCATGAAGTCAAGCTCTGCCCTCAGATTATCATCTGCTTTTACCACCTATGCCATCAGTTGACATTTCAGCTGATAACATCTTTGCATCCAATTGGCAAATAGAAAAATGTGTATGTTTAAGCTTGTGTTGCTTCCCCTGCAAACCGCTTTGTACACCCTCCTCCAGCCTATCATCTCCTTATCTGCTGTGTCTGATTTTATCAGCCGCTCACATTGCCACTGGTGTTTGCTCTGCTCTGTACCCAGGGGGGTCTTTGTTTTGCTGCTTTACCCGCCTCAGCTTTTCATGTATGCACATGAAACAGAGGAGAGGTGAGGTGTGCTTTCCCCACCTGAGGCTTTGGCATACTCTGTGGACAGGTGTAAGAGCAGATATCAATGAATAAACCTAATTACATGCAAATTATTCATTCTCTTGAAAGAGTGGTCTTGACTGAATATTGTTTAGTCAAACAGAAAGCACCCTGCTGATTATTCTTCGAGACTTTTTTCCGGGTATTTCCTGTCATTATTTCATAGAGAAAAACATGTTATGTTCCTGTGCCCCTGGTCTATGAATCATCGCTGTTTTTTTAATTCCTTGGTGCAGTATTCAAGTATTGTTTAACTCAGGCTTACCAGGAGAGAAACTGAAAGTAACCAAAAACAACTGACGCAATGCACAACAATGTGTGAGAACCCAATCATGCATTGTTGTATTGCAATACGTGTCTTTCACATGTTACAAAAAAGGAAGATCTAGCAACAATGTGAGGGAAATTTCAAGGTTTGATTCATAATTCCAACTCAGTGTTACCTGAGCTCTATAGATTCATTGTGCTGTTTGAGCCTCATTCAGGTTGGATTCATGTCACAGTTTGTTAGGACATAACTCGCCTGTCTCAGACAGTAATATAAAATTGCAGCAGATTAATTATTTTAAATACGAATACTTACTCGTTATCAAAAAACAAAATACTGAAATAATTTGCAAGAAACACAAAATACAGCTGAATCAATCAAAGGAATGTCTCAGACTATTTTCTTTATTTGAAATAAGCTGATCGGTTTTGTTATTGAAATAGCAAATTCAGACCTAGATATGCAGATATTCATTTTCTGGGTGAGCTGAACAATATATGAAAGTCGAGGAAGTTTTTAAACTTTCAAAACTTCTCACAAATAAAAAATTATGTTATTACTCACTGCGTTCTTTTGGGTAAACCAAATGCTTATTTATGAATTCCTTCTAACAAGATTTGATGTTTGGTACACATTTAAAAGGTTTCCTTCTTCATTACATAAAAAGCATTCTTACTTCATTACTGATAAAACCCCACAACTATGAAAACATTCTTCAGCTCTCTAATTGCCAAATTTCCCAAAAGGCAGAACAGGAAGAAACAACAATAGAGAGAAACCTTTAAGCTCTCTCACTGAGAGCTCACTACACTACCATCAGGTCTTTTCAGCCCCCTGGAGAACTCCAGGATGAGACAGACAGTTCTTGGCGCCAGCTTTTGTGCGCCCCTGAGAACCTTATGAGAGTGCCATTAGTGCTTGTTAGCATCGCAAATCAATACGTCATATTTAAAAAAGCTGTAACAAGGCAGTCCGAGTGCTTTCCAGTGAATCTGATGGGAAACCACAGAAACCTTTAATAAGATGTGGGTGCAGGTCTGTGTAGAGATTGCAGAGTGTTATGTAGTATAATTTGTGTCTAGAGGATGCTTTCAGTGCTTTCAAACTACGAATGTGGTACCTTGTGTGCAGTTCATTATCTATGGTACACATGGTTAATTGGCATTATCGTGAAACATCTGGAATTGCCCACTTTCCAACTTCTGGATATTCCCAACCTGCTCAAGCTATTAATGTTGTATATGGCAAACATGTTTAATAATTTGTATTTCAGCCTAACAAGTTAATATAAAAGCATCCCTCAAAAACGGGATTATGCCACTTAATTGATATCTATCTCAGAAGATTTTAAAATACTGAACAGTATGAAGCATGAAGAATACGATCAATTGCAGGACTGAAGCTAATCAAATAAAGCCTGTTCAAATCCACCTAAGAAATGGAAACTCCTTTAAATTTAGACCTCGTGGGCTATAAAGTTTCACTGGTACTATAATCTCAGTGAAGATAAAAACCCTGCAACTTCAAAGCCAGCTGGTTTGAACTAAATCTACTTTGACTTAATCATTTAAGTAGAAAGGTATGTCAGTATGTCAGCTTCTCTGTTTATTAAGATATGATGCTTTACAACCATATCATCAAATCAGAACAACAACCGTGTGATTGAGCCAAGCTTCTCTGCCCTGAAAAGATTTGTATGCTAATTTGATGAGTGTCTTTCACTTCCTGTGGAGAGCAAGAGTGGACTGAGGGGTCTTTTCTCTCCCATGTGAACTCTTCTGACCTCTGTCTTACAGTTGCAGCAGCCTCTTCTTTATTAAACATTAAGTGAATTAAATCAAGAATTGAGAAACTATGTTTTTGATGCAGAGAGCTCATTAAATTCTGTGGTTGAATTTTGAAGAAGAGGCCAGGTCAAAGTGCAAAGATGAACACAGTCCCACACTGTGTGCTCCTCTCCATAAAGGAAAAGCAATCTCATTTGCAAAAGTCTTTCGTCAAAGGTTTTAGTTTGGCCGGTAAGAGCTGAAATGTTTGTTAAGCTCAGACTTTATCTGAGGCCATATTAAGATAAGCAGAAGTAATATATCAGAAGTCCAAGTGGATGTAGAGAAAATGCAGAGTTTGAGGGATGATGGAATAAAAATGAAGACAATTTTGCTCTACGTTTTAACATGATAAGAAACTCCTATCAACTTTCAATTTAATGTAACATGAAAAACATGCCAAGATTGTCAACATTTAATATTTTGAAAGAAGCAAGATTGTCAGGCTTCTTTCAAAACATATAAAAAATACATAATTACAAAATTGTGAGAATGCAATGTTAACTGTTTTTGTATACTGATAATTCTTTCAAAGCTAAGCTATTTTATGCCAACAAATTAAGAAAAAACATACTTCCTTTTTAGGTGAACCATTGAATTTGACCCACTTTTAGATATTACAAAACCACCCAAATATGTTCCTCCTCAGATAGACTTCAAACATATTTCTATGAGGAAAACATGAAGGCAAATTAGGAAAATTCACATTTTGTGCACTTTTTTGATTAAAAATTGCATAAAAAGGCAAGTTTTTCATGACAATTAGTGAATACATATAAAAGGAACAATCAAAATGTATCTTACCACGGCAGAATTTCTCTTAATGACCAAGTTCCTTAGTTTAAGAAAAACTCCATCCAAACTGTCCTTCTGCACTACAGAAATGAAAAAACTATTAAGACAAACTGCAGATAAATGGAGACCTGGGTGATGTTTCGTTTACAATAAGTCCCATGTGGTATAAATAAAACCCCACAGCAGACATTTAACAGTAACCTCTATCATCTCTACTCCCTCTCCCCTTGACTCTCTGAAGCAGCTGAGATACTCATCTTTTCCCTCCAGATGCACTTCCTTTTGCTCACTTCACCCCTCCCAGCAACACAAAGAGGAGGAGCTCATAGGACGAGACACCACATTGTATTTACAGCAGGAGAATGAACAGAGATAAGTTGTAAAGAGTCAGCTTGTAAATGTTGGATAGCAGGAGTCTGGTTTTGAGTTAAAAAATGTTTCCCTGCACATGTGAGTTTGTGTTTCAAAGAGAAGAAACTCCAGTAAAACATGTTGCTGTTATAAAAGCTGCAGATTCCTTTGATGCAGGTCAACACTCTTAGTTGTTTTTATTTTTTTCTTTGCAATGACTGCATATGGGTAAAATTTCAAGTGGAAAAAGCTGGACATGTTGTCAGCAGATGTTATTTATTTTCTGGTCTCAGCTGTGCAGATTCTGTCTTCTAACAGTTTAGAACTGACTGGTTTGTTCTGAGAGACATACACAGAGCAGATGCAGGTCATATGAGTAAAGCACTTTAATCTAAGCTCATCATGGAAAACAGTTTCAGAGGTCGGGTTAAATAGAGAGACTGGAGGATAATGAATTATGTAGATATAAGTAGAGATTTTATTATGCGTCCTGTCTTTGAAGCAAGCCTCCAAATCATTGTCATCTGCCAGTTCTAACACTGTAGAGAATCTGATCATGCAGTCACAAAAATGTGGTGGTCACAAAAGCTTTTCAGATCACAGGAATTGCTCTTTATCTAAACCAGAATTTCAGCAGAAAAGCTGCCTCTCTCTGTTACTTTCCCCTGAATTGTAGAATCTAAGCCCAAAGTTTAATCCAAAGACAGCACCTCACAGACTTTGTATTACTGCAAAGACCAGGCTGTAACTCAGTGACTGAGCAGAAAAGCTCTCCTGAACCAGTGCAGAAATAAATCCTTCCCAGACTGAAAACTTTCCATCCTTGATTCCAGAATTACATTTTATTGCAGCTTTTACAAATTGAGTGCCGGCATTTGAGAGAATGTTTTATTTCAGCGAAGACGTTCAGTGAACAAACCTCAGCGAAAACAAGGAAACCAAGAAGCGAGATCAGGGAAGCCCAAACCCCGATGGCGTGCATTTGAGTGCAATAAACTTCCCAGTTTAACCATGGCTAATGGTAAGCAACCAAATTTAACAAACTCTGTGGTTCTCTTTGAAAAGAACTGTGAGACTTAGATATCTGAGAGGATTGAAGAAAACAGTGCGTAGATTAACATTTTTTCTTAAAAGAAGTGAAGATGATGATCCCCTTTTTTCTTTCATTATCAACAAGTAACAAAACCCTGCCTTCTTTTCATTCTCCTCTGATCAAGAGTCTGTACATGACAGAGTTGGAAGAAAGACATTTGTATAAGCCTCAAACTTTACCACTGTCTCGTTGGACACCTCGAAGTCTTCTATCCTGTGCTTTGTGATTTGGAAGCTGCTATCCAAAAAACCCTCATCTGCTCTCATCACACAGCCCTGATTAATCTCGTTGTCATCATAAACTGAAACTGAATCCAGCATTTAATCACAAGCCAGCCAGAGACTTCATCAACATTGACTTTTGGTTTGTATGCATCACTTCCTACATTTGTATTCAGGGTATAAACAAGCTTCACTGCTCTATTGTTACTTTTGCAGCTTACTTTCTCAAAAACACTCTCTGTGTGTAAACACACTGTATCCCAGTAATTGATATTACTCTCCACTCATGGCAAACACTTTAAAAGGATTCGGTGATTTCCTGAAAATTTGCAGCATTAGATCTGATTATCACGGACCATACGGACAATTCACACTCAAGTTTTTACATCCTGTCTAAAATGATTTCATAGCTCCCACTCAAACGTGAATGCTCCTTGCCTCTCTAGTATCCATTATACAACTTATCACACATATCAGTGACTCCCACACTCAGGCGCACCTCCACTCCCACCTCTAATACACACCTCTGTTTATTTTGTCCATATTTACTGAAAACAGTGAGACTGTAAGTAGTGCAGTTACTCACCCTGATGCTGGTGATGCACGTTTCACTCTCCTCCACTGCTGATGAACATCTGTCACATCAACTCACAAAATGAATTATGTCAGTGAACTTGAGTTTGATGTTTTTCCACAAAATAAATCAACATCTGACACCTTTAACCCAAAAACAGGTCACCAATGAGACTGTGGTTAAGTTTGAGGCTTTCTCACCCATGGCTACTCTTCAACCACAGGTGCTTTCTGCAGGACCAATATATATTTTGACGATCAGAATTTGGGTCTAAATTTAGTTCTGAGGTAACTAGTACTATTTCGAAGGCCAGGAACTGTGGCGGTGAGGCCTGCAACAGAACATTTCTGATTACCCACAATGTTGCATCCATAATAGCATCACACACAGCTGGGATATACTTGTGCTGAATAACTACTACACAATAGTCTTCTTTGAGTTGATGGTGTGACTGTATCTCTATCAGCTACCAATGTTACAGTTTAAGGGAAATTAAAATAAAAAAAAAACGATCGAAGTGTGATTCTAAAGAATAGCCAGCTCTTTTGGCTTGCAAACAGCTCCTTGTTTAGTTTTATTTGCAGCCTCATATTTTGGTCTAACCTGGCAAAAATGAATGATTTGTATATTGATAAAGACGTTTGGTTACAGTGTTTTATGAAAAGCCTAAAAACGGCCTTGTTTTCTACGTTGTTCTGTTACAAAAACAAGCATTCATGCTTTTGTTTATTACTTCCACAACTGTTTGATGTCTCTCATTCACTGAGTAGGGACGAGACACCATACCTGACTGAGCGTCCCCTTCTCTGCTAGACTGAGTGAGAGCTGAGTAAGGAAAAGAAAAAAGTTGGGATCTGGCTCTTCTGATTCACAACAAAGCATCGGATCTCAGAGCTACATCTTTTGTGTGTAACATGATTGCAAACAGAAAGAAGACAGAAGAAAATACAGACAATGAGCTACATTTGTCATGTAAGGCTTGAAGAGAAATGTCATCCAGCAGTATCCATCTGGGGCACTAGGGGGAGACACAATTTACCCTTTGATGACCTGAATCTTACATCAATTTGTCCACATTTAGGCAGGGACAATCTTAGAAATACAATCTTTCAAACCACCATGAAAAGTTCACCAGCTTTCCAAAGAGAAGTACTTTAGAGGTCCTCCCGGTGACTGGTGGAAGAAATTGATGTCAGCTCAACTCCTGCACACACCAGTGCAAGAAGTTGGCAGATTTAAAGTGCATCTATTTGTCAGTGGTCCACACACAAATGGATACACATTTACATGATGGGGGGGGGGATTTCATACAGCCTTACTCAGAAGATAGACGATTTTGTCATTGGCTGGGTTCATAGTGTCATGACTTGCCACATAGACTCGTTTGGCCTCTCAAACTCTTAAAGTCACCACAAAGAGCACAGACTGAGAGCTCTTTTCATTACGTGGGGAACATCAGTGGAGGCAGTGGTTAGTGAACGCTTTCTCTTCACAGGCTTCATATTTTTTGCTCCAGACAGTGATGGCTGACTGACTGAGCATCGTTCAAATAAAAGTGTGTGGATACACCAGGATTTAGATCAAACAGGTGAAGCTCCATTTCAGAACTGTTGGTAAAATAGGAGATATAATACATTGTCATCACTTTTTCAGTCAAACTCAATTCTAATGTCTTCTCCTAGAATGTAATTTAATTGTGCACAAATGGAGATGTTTACAGGGAGGCTTTAATGGTCCCACTGCTGATGGTTTCATGTATCCTTAATCATTACTGTAAAATCCACTCTGGTGCATCACAGTACAGATAGCACTGCTGGGTTTTATCCTCTGCCATCATTCTTTTGCTCTGCTTCCTATTACAGCACCATTACCCCCCCAGCTCTGAGCCTTTTTTGTGATGAACTGGGTGTTTTAGCTGACATTCGAGACCAAAGTCTAAATGAGTTTTTCAGGAACAACCGTAGAAGAGCAGCTTTGTGGCGATGTAAGACTTTTTTCAGTTGGAGAACAAAGTTGAATGCTTTTTCTGAGTTTGTAGGCCTTGAATGATGACTGCCTCTAAATCCAAAACAGATCATTGTCTAGTTGCAATTTTTAACGGAGGCATTCTTTAACCTTATAGGGACACATGGCAAAAACTCAATGAGAAAGATGTGGCCTTCCGCTTTGACTGAAACTAAAATTCCAGCTGATATGTGGCTTGAACATCTCATCCAAGAATGCTTTGAGACAGAGACATCACAGATAAATGCTGTCTAATATGCAGTGTGTGCAAACACTGCAAAAATATGACCTAAAATACTTAGACTTGAGCTGGAAATGCAGAAAAAAGAGCAAAGGGCACACATTAATTTGACTCAAAGATATGTGGGATAGCCGGAGGGAAACAAAGCTTGCTTGATAATGCATGAGCTTCACTTTGACTTAATTATTCACCACATTTCCAAGAAACAATAAGGGCAGCAGCAGCAGCAAGATGAGGTTTACTGTAATTTTTCATCTGTGTGTAGATGTTATGTCAAGAGCAAAGGCAACTCATGATTAAATTTTAATCCATCCATTGGCTACAATGATGTGGCACAAAGAAGACTGTGAAGAAGACGAGGGAAAAGGGCAGAATAAAAGCAGACATCAGATGAGGGCCAACATCAGAGGGAGCTCAGACACAAGAGATGGGTTTCACTCTGTATTTGTTCAAATCTTCTGGTACTTTAAAATTGTCAGCAATGTACATTGGGAGGGAGTCTTTATTAACAAGACTGTCAGTCAACCTACAAAACATGGCTCCCAGATTTTGCATGTAAAACTTATGCAGCAAGAATTCTGCTGTCAATCAATCATCATTAACAATTTTTCTGCAGTGTTTTCCTAAAAATAGTGATAGTACAGTCGAACTTTACAGTAATAATCCTGCTCAATTGTCACTAATAGGCCTCTATACGTGTATGTCAGTGTCTGTGTTTTCCTCAACCCCCTCCTCTGCATGTTGATGTTTTCATTGTCTTCAAGCATTTACAGTTTGGATGTTGTGTTTACAAACAGTAATCAAATTCCTGCCTTTAATTCTGTCTGCTATTGAAACTGAGCAACGGGATAAAGGAGTTTTTCATGTCTGAAACACCTATTGAGTAACTAGAATGGAACAGTGTTTTTTAGAATAAAAATCAAAAATATATTATTATACGACTTGTTATAATTTCACTTATTAGATGTTACAGTATCACATTGTAGTTCAGTGCTGTAATACAAAGCTGTATCGAAGTCTATAATTTCATCAAGCTGAAGCTTTTGTACAAAGTTCTTAGTTATGGTTTCAATCTCCTATCAAATCACTCCTCTAGGTGTGAGTGTCCAGATCAGAACATCTCAATTAAGCATTATGTTCATCAATAACAATGTATGTTTTTAAGGACTTGAAGTTGTAAAACATGTTAAGACTGATGTTCAAATTGCAGTGAACACAGACACTTCCAAGACAAGTCATTATCTTGTACAAACAAGAAAGAAACAAGACTGTCACCTCATTTGCTGTAAGACAGTGAGAGTTATACAGAGGGCTATATTTAGACAAGCTGTCGCTGGAGCAATGGATTCATTGGAACATCTTGAACCAACTTGAGTTTCTTTTAAACAAATAGAAAAACTATGTGTTACAGTTACATCTCAAACAGGCACCCTGAAGGAGAAACCTCCCTTTAGTGTAATTTACTTGGACTGTCCTTCATCCAGCTTAGCTTGCCAGTTTTTTTTTTTCAAACTTTAGAAACTATTCCCACCACGGAACAGACTCAGCAGTGTGTCCAGTGGTTTTTTGAGGCAGATTTCACTCTAGAGCAGAACTTAGAGTAACAATCAGTACAGATATTTCTAAATGGTGGCCACGAGCATGGCAGTGTTTCAAACAAAAACTTAAGGAAGTATCAACAGTGTAAAAAGAGAAAGAAAAGACAGATATTGAATGGATGAAAAGGCCAGGACAAGTGAGTGAAAAAATTCAAGAGCAAGAGGAGGGAATGAGAGCAGCCTCTCTTCCTCCTCCAACACGAACCTGTTTTTACAGCAGCAATCAGTCAGAGCTGGAGCTCTGGCTGCAAATACAGAGACAGAGAGGATGGAGGGAACATAAAACAGATGATGGGAAATAACAGCACGGCAGCATAAACACAGGAGTCACAGTTTTAAAATGTCAACGTTTACTGCTGGCAGATGCTCAAACAGGCCGTCTCCAGGAGAGGTGGGGAGTGAAATGCAGCACTCAAGGCGCTTCTCTGCACTTTGAATGTTATATACGTTAAATAAATAATTCTCACCAAGTGAAATGTGTTGTTGAAAATTGAACCGTTATTTTTTAATGTTGTGGTGTATCCAACTACAACAGGTTGGTCTTTACTACATAGAAAGCAAAAGTCATGATTACCTGATTTAAAAAATGAATGAGAAGACCGTTCATGTGAAAAAAAAAATGTGTGCAGTGTTTAACTTTGATTTAGATGAATGGAAAGTGCTCTTCATGGTGATGTCACTCTGATTATTTAACATAAAGTGTCCTGCAGATGGCAGCAGAGCCATTTGAGAGAAGAGGCCATAGTTTTCTCAGAAAGTGAAACTGAATCGATTGAAAGAGTAAAATCTATCCCTGTCCATCTCAATCTTTCAATCTCTATCTCTTTCCATCTCTTTGTATCTCTCTATCTTTTCCTATCTCTGTTTCCCTCTCTGCCTATCTCAACCTATCTCTGAGCTTGTCTTGTCCATCATTGTCACATCACTCTCTTCTCCACCTGTGATACCTCTTCAGCAGTCAGGATGGTGACATTCAGGGATCACGATTTGACAGCTAAATGGGGTAGATCCATCACTTGTACGCACAGCACCCCGAGGTAAGAAGGGATCCTGCTGTCTCGACATTTTTATTTATTTATTATCGCTCCTTGGCGGCTCATTTGCATCATCAGTGTCTCAGTGCGAAGCAGAAGCTCTCTCTTCTGTGAATCAGCAGGCATGTGCTACGATACCCCTCTGACACCTTTAGTATTCTGGTGGGAGCTCAAATGTCGGTAAATCTCTTGTTATAAAAGGTGGCCATAAACAGCTAATGGTCTGTCATGAATATTTTAGAGGCCAGAATATCATACAGAAATGACCTCTGGAAAACCACAACCTTAACAAGGCACATCTCAGACTGCTCACCTCCTCAGCCCCACTAACACGAGGCCACTTTCTCTGCTTCTTTTGGCTGCTTTTTTTTCCCTTTTCGTGGCATGATTGGATTGATTTGTCATTTGCAACAGAAGGAGCTTGGCCACGGGGCTGTGGATAATCCAATTTATCGCTTTGCCATTTATTACAAATTTCTGTGGCTTTTGGGTCCACTGTCACATCGATTCGTTGATTGCTTGCTTAGCTGGGTCCTAATGAGCTGCTGTCTGAATCACTGCATAATCACCGCCCTAATTCACTTCCTCATCTGCCCTCACACTCGCTCTGTTGGCTCGCCACTATTAGAAAAGACTGGACTGAAACACAGCTGTCTGAGCAGACAATTAGTAACGTCATCCTTGAAGTGGGCTGTCATTCTGCCTATATTAGCCTTTAATCACTGACAATACTCCTGTGACTTCATTCAATGTTTTCTCAAATTACTTTTTTAAGTGACAAGAAGCTCATTGACTCATCATATGTTCTTTATAAACACCTGTATTTAACAGCCATGGAGATCAACACTTTGGAAAACCTATATGAAAGTAAAAACTTTAAGATCGAAGTAGGAAATCTTTTATAATCAATGTCTTCGGGATATGTTCAGGATCATGGGTGACGTTGTGCTAATGAATCTGTGCTCAGAATAACCCACAGTACTTAAAAAGGATTCATAGTAACCTTTGAAAAATGGAGATCACATCTTCTTTTTAACACTACTTTTCTTTGTTCAAGACATTTTTTCGCCAAATACAACGTGACAAGGTAATGTGTTTCTAACAGTTACATAGTGCTGTTTTTTCAAACGTGACAACAAGCAAACTTTTTGATTTCAGCTGTAGTTTAGTAGCCAGCTACATTTAGAGCAACAGCCTGTTGCTCTGAGACGTATCTGTACGGTTTGACTTTGGTGATTCTTGGTTTCATCCTGTTTGTACATTTCTACCAAGCAGAGCAAAAGTAAGCTAGATTTTCATTTTCTTGATAGACTCAAGTTTGAAAGATCACTGCAGCGTAACTGCTGCATGTGGGTTGTAATGAACATTATCACAAACAGCTTAACCCGTGCTTTAGCCTCTGCCTTGTGTTTTAGCCTTTAGCTCGAGCTCTATCACTCTCCCCTTGAGCTTTTTTCTGCTCCCTTGTCCCTTTTCTGTCAGGCAGTGAAGCTCCAGTGTCCACTACCACTGAATACATTCAACAAATCATTTTCAGCAGAGAAAATACATATCCCTCTTCTCGCTACTAAACTTCGTCAGCTGGCATGGTGTTGTCATTGAGACTCAAACTGTCTGTAAGTCAACTGAGTCCAGTCCTACCTGTTTGGGAGCTGGAAATTAGCATTTAGAAATAACCTATTTAAGCACTAATAATCTCATTTTAAATTGGGGATTATGATCGGGCCTTTATCTAGATACAAGACTTTTTCATCATCATCATCATCATTTAGAGGGTCCTCATAGTCCCTTTAATAAACATAACACCATCACAATAAATTCTGAGGCTACTTTTTCCCTGCTTTGTTCTGTTTGCTGTGCAAACAAAAAAGTCACGCACATTTCTTCACTGGGCCCATCTTAACCTCATGTTCCCTCTTTATCTTGGTATAGGTACCTAGTCATATTTCATTGATACCTCAGCCTGAAATCTGAATTACCAATTTGCAGGCTGTCACTTGTAGCTAGGATTGGTCACACAGCACAATGCTACAACAACACTTTCCTTTCATTTGCACCCATTCGGTTTGAGTTAATCAGAGTTGAGCTGAATGAGTTGAAGAGCCTCATTTGAGGACAGATGTGAGAGCAAATAGCACCAGGTGAAAGTTTACCGCTGCACCAATATCAGCCTGTCTGGGTGGCATTTATCAAGCTTGAAGTGGGGCTTAAGGACACTTGGGGATGTGTTTGTGGAGAGGCTGGTGGACAAATAGAGCAGGAAGCAAATCAAGCCATCTATCAACAAACCAAGTGCACCATCTGTGTGCTTCATCACTTGTCCTGCAAGCTCTTCTTTCACAGATTTTTTTCTCAGCAGTTAGCAGTGTGATGAGTGATGGACAAAGGATGTGATAGTGAAGTTTAAGTGTTGAAGTTAATGATGAATAATCAGCTTTTATGAAACACAGATAGGGAGCATAAACTGCATTAAAGACATGAAGGTAGTCTCCAGGGCCTCAAACTTGTATTCAACTCCACTCAGTGCAAAGAGTCAGATCTTACAGAAGTCAAAGAAAATAACCACACTTCAAATTTGAACTATAATCTCTGACAAAGAAATGATACAGTTATTTGAAGTAAAATCATAGAGCAGGGTTGTTGAGGTGTGGGTATGGACTAGTGGACAGGCTGCCTCATGAGGCTAGCTCCTGAGTGGCAACTATCCCACAGGTTACTGCCAACTTTCACCCTGTGTCTGTCCACTGTACTGTTCTCTCTAAGGGTGCAGTCACACTGGCCAACCGTGCCGTAGTTGGGCATGCTTCAGACTTAAAGCATGGCTCGATTGGCCAGTGTGACAGCAAGTAAACCATACCTGGGCACGGCCTACTTCCCCAGCTCGGCAAACTCGGGGAAGGCGGGCAAAACTGCGGCTCGATTCATGCATGAGCAGGCAATGCACCATGCATGTCGTATGATCGCCGCAACCACTACTCTCAATAACCATTTTAAAGAATGGCAGGGTGTTAGAGGGCTGACTGCTACAACATGCCTTCCTCTCTTTTATATCGACCACACCCTTGTACTAACTTATGCCTTACACTTTGTCTTGCTATAGCAAAAGGATGATATGGTGTATTTCTTGTACCAAGCTGTAAAATTGTTAAGGTTTGCCGTTAAAAAAACATTTACCATGAGTGTTTATGGGGCATTCCTTGCTTCAAGCCCTTCCTCAAGTGGACACTTGAGGAACTGCAGTTTTTTTGGCACAGATACGCTGGCGAAACTGAAATACATAGACATGTACCAATGGCTAACAACATGATAATGATGCCTGCTCCCTTTACACATTAACTGACAACAACAAACGCTTTCACTGAAATGTCTGCAGAACCACATACATATAAAAATATGTGTCACTTAAAAGGAGCAAACACGAATTGGTTTTTCAGACAACATTTCTTTAATACAAAGTCAACATATCTACATACACAGTGGCTTTAAACCAATTATTGTTTCAGTTAGAAGTAACAGTTTGAAAGTGATAGCTCTTGGCCTTCATATAAAGGAAAAACTATTTTGCTGAGTTTGGGTTCTTTTCATTTCGTCGGTAGGTACTGTATATTGTTCTATTCTTATTGACGTCATTTTTTGTTAGTGTTGTTTTTTGTTAGTCTCCCACCCAACCCGAAAATATTCTGTGACATATTCCAGTAAATTTGGTGGCTGTTTTTCAAAGTCTACGATCTTTACATGAAGTCAAAAGAGTAACACATTGCACAAGCTTCCAAAGACTTCCACGGTTTCAGTTTTGGCATTGGGCCATTTTGACAGTCTTCTTTTTTTGTTGTTGAGTTCCTAAAGACTTCAGGTCAGTCTTTTAGTTCGTTATGAAACATCTCAAGGTTCCCACTGTTCAGAAATGATGTGCTGGAAATGTGAATTTGCAGCAAGTTTTTGGTTGTCTTGGTCGTCCCTTGGTTGCATTGCGCTGCTCTGTTTCAGTGAATCCTGATGTCTTTCTGCATCCCACAACAAAACATGGCTGAACAAAAACACATAGTGTGATTCCAGATGATGCTGAGAGGAGCACAAAGGGGAAATAAATCGTCATGTGTTCAATGTTCAATGAATGGCCGGAAGCATAGCTGCTTGGTATCTTCAGGATTTGGGCTGCTGGGAATTCTTAAGGAATAGTGGGTGAGTTTTAAAGAGTGAAGAACACCTTAAGGTGCCATTGTTTCACAAAATGGAAGAAAATGGAGATTTGTGATGTCCATTTTTGTTATAACTTGAAATGTTTGGGGTCAAATTACTTCAATAAAATCTGTTTAAAACCCCAAAGCTATTCAAAAGTTATGGTTACAGAAAAGAATGGCTATTTCAGTGCGTGCTGATGCCACTGCACTGAAAATGAGAATTTAACCAGACCTTGAATTAATGGCCCATCACCAATTCAAATGGTTGGTTGGTAGAATGGACAAACTCTCCATCCTCAGCTAAATTGTAGCTGTGGATCAATGTTGCAGCCCTCATTGAGGCTATAGGTGTGACAACAGGAACTGGCTTGTTTCCCAGTTTAACTGCTAGCAGGGGAAATTAAAAGCAGAAAAAAAAGGGAGCGGTAATTAAAGAGCAGGGAGCAAAGCTGTAGGAAGAACATGTCAGAGGGAGAGAAAACAGGCTTTACACACCAGGAAGTCGAATATGAGCAGAACCTCCATCTTTGTAATTTCTGTTCCCACTTAAAGTATGAGAGATCTTGAGGGTCAAATGATACAAATACATATAATCTATATATTTGTTTATTTACAGGTATATTCTAGTTCATTGTGGATATCTAACAAAATGGATGACCTCATTATGTCTGAAATTAATCAAATTTCTTTAAAAAAAGAAGAAAAATAACTAAAAGATTCTCTTAAAAACTGGAGGGTCATAGTCTGTACATGATCATACAGGGTACAGTACGTCAAGTTGGGCTGACATAGTAACAAAGTATTCAGTTTTGATTGATTAGTTCATTTATCGACCAGTTCGTTGTTCAACAGTTGCTCGAAAAGAAAACAACGCTAAATACTACAAATCAATGCTTATAAAGAATCTCAACAAGGTTTAAAAATGGCATCTCCTCATCGGCACAAAAGCTACCCCTGGGTAGAGGCTTTAATTTGTGAGCTGAGACGGAGGATTCAGTCAGAGTATGCCACCTCAGCTTTTCCCAAGAAACACACGAGGCTTCTCAGGTTACAAAACACAAAAAGAAACAAACAAAAGTCACATTTTGAAACATGAGCACTGGCTGGTATAAAAAGAAATAATGATGAGGAGAGAAATTGAAATAATACTAAGTGTTTGGATATATCTTTATATTCTGCATTTAAATATATAATGTGTGTGTGAGTGTGCAGTATATATATTCGTACATACATATATGCACACATTCACACAGACATGTTATACTTAACTTTTCTACTGTGAAAAAATAGAATGTCTTTGAACGTAATATGAACAAATAAGCATTTCTCTTTTGCGGCTAGCTTTTTTAAAAAAGGTGATACAAGGTCTCTGTTAAAAAACTAAACCAAAAGGAAAATAAAAAGTCAAACTATGTCATGTAAAATAAGTCGTCATAATACAACATTAATGTTTTCATAATGTTACAATAACAATAAGGCTTTTTTGGAAATAAAGATAACACACAGTTCTGTCCATCACTCTTGTTTTTTTGTGCACGTCCATCGGAAACCTTTGCAGAATTCGCACACCTGTCTCTACCACAGCGCTGATCTCAGGGTGAACACCTGGTGGTTTCAAAAGCTTGATTTTACTTATCAGACACGTGTTTGTCAGTGCCTCGATTCCAGATGTTTTGGAGTTTTTTCTTCAAGTTTCTTTGCTTCTCAGGGATGTGCAAGTTAAGAGGAATTTCATCATTGCATCATAGCATCGAGATCCAACACGGGAGCCTGGTCCGGCTGTGGCGCCCACAGAGACAAAGGACAAAAAAACAAAGCAACTACTTTGTTTTTCCATCAGGTACCAAACACAAACAGTGGAACTAAAGGCCAAATTTTCAACCACTTGAATGTACAGCTCTGTCACTGCAACAGGCCTCTGCCACTCTGAAGTGTCTCATAGGATGATTATAGAAGAGGCTGGAAAAGAAGAGGAGAGTGGGAAAAGACTGGTGGACGATGTCATGTGGATGCACTTTTCAGTCATGCCCGCCTGGGCGCAAGCGGTTAGCAGAGCTGGCATCTTTTGTTTGTCAGTTTCCTCTCCCTCAAGAGTCACACACGTACAGCATACACGAGATAAGCAGCATGTTTGGTTTTGACAGAAAAATAAAAACAACAGAAAAAAAAGGTTATTCCTCATAAGACAAAAAAGTTCAAAACGATGATGAGCGTTGGTCACTGTACACAAAGAAAGCCCCAGTTGTGCGGCGATCCTTGTTTGGTTGTTTCCGTTTGTTCCAAAGCTTCTCAACCACATGATTTATCTCTCGTTCAAAATGGTGCACTTCAACGCCAAAAGCCCCATGATGCAACAGTTCCAGAGAGGAGTGTGATTGTAAAAAAATCATGGAACAGGATAGCCATTTCTCCACCTGAAAAAGACTGAGCTGCAGCTGCTTGAGACACTTTCCCTCCAACTTTCTATCGACTCCTGGGGCACTTTTTTCAAAACACCTTAGTGCTTTTTCAACATCACCGTAGTAACCTGGCTTTACTGAGATTACACAAACACACAATTCATGAAACTAACCAATCTTTAGATATGTAGTGCTGCTTACTTCTTGCGGACCACTGACAGAGCCGTTTCGACGCTCTCAGCGCTTGAGCACAGGCAATAATGTGATGTACTGTTTAATAATTGAGTGCTTCCCCACACAAATTATGCATATCATTTGTGTAAAAAAAAACTCCAGGATTTGTTGATGCCAGATAGGATTGTTCTCGTGCCAGTTACGTTTCCACTGTTATGATTTTTTTGTCTTACCAGAGTTTTGGGGAAAACAATTTTGTTCACACAGGCAACCACAATTTGGTCATTTCTCTGGATAACCCTCACAAAAATGTGTTCATAGAAATACTTGAACCCCTTTTACACCAAGGCATATCAAAAAAGCAAGAAAGTCTTGCTATCTTGGCTACATCCATCTGCCTCTCATTGATTTTTGCTGTTGCCTTCTCCTTCATTTTCTGTTGCTTGTTACCATTGTACCACGAAGATATTTTTGAGAAGAAAAATGTCCACGAATGTTTACAATGTCCTCCACATTGAAACACTTGAGGTAAGGTAAGCAGTCTGACACTTTGATCGATTCCCACCCCACAGCTTGAGCCACAAAGTCTGATTCCCCTCCAAAGGAGGAGTTTCTTTTCCTGATGAGGGGCAATTTTCCTCCTGAAGGGTGTCTTCATCGAATTGGAATTGTTCTAAAACTTGGGCGTCTGCTTCAAAAAAATCTACATTAGGATCCTGGATGGTGCGTCTGAATTTGTGATTGGGTTATCGTCATCTGCTGTTGTCGTTTCAAATTTCAAAGTTTCTATGGCTCAGGAGACTGTTGAGAGGGGGCGACAGGATTCTGGGGGGTGGGGGAGAGATGGCTTTTTACGTTGCATAGTGATCAAAGCTTCCTAAATACTCCAGAGCTGCGTGATAGCAGAATTGGTATTCATCCTGCAGGGAAGAAAAACACATAAACAAAACTCATGAGACAAAAAAAGGATCAACACTGGAATCAAAAAGTTGTTATGATAATGAGATGTTAAGAGTTTCAGACAACTTTGACAAAACTAACTTTCTCTTCTAACAGCAGGAACCTCGTGTGTTTTTCATTTGTGTGTTAGTGTGTGTATGCAAACCTCTGTCTGGACCATGGCGGGCCTCTGTGTCCGGAGCATCTTCACTGTCTGGAAGATATCAACCACGCCTTCATAGCGCATTCGCTCCAGAACGATGCTGAGGGTGATGAAGACTCCAGTCCTGCCCACACCAGCACTAAGAGACAGAGAGAGGATGTTACATACACACATTGCATGAGTGTTTGGGCTAAAATATGTGTCTTCCTGCAACAAAACCTTGAAATAACTGGATCACTGAAACCAAAGTTTTTGCAAAAGTCACCCATTTGAAAAGTTTCCCGCCCAGAGATCCTGTGCGAGTGCAGCGCAATAGTGTCGGTGGCAAGGACGCAATTTGCATGTCAGAACACTACGAATCTGCTTTGATGTGCACCCACATTCTCGTCAAACATAAATGAGCCCTCAAGGACAACCACACACACACACACGCACAGTCACACTCACCCTCACTTGGTCACACGCTTTCCAAATCATGCACACAAACAGCCAAACAGTTTGTCTCATTAAGCTCCTCCCATGTGTCGGGAAAGTCAGCCTGCTGCTGCTGCTCTCCAGAAATACAGCCCGAGTCTTAACTCAGATCCTGAAATACTTGAGAGCTGCCTCTCTAAGCTGCTTTGCTGTGAAATGACTTCCACTTCACCAATGGAACAATAATTGATATGACAACAGATTTATTCGGGCTTTTTCCAGCCTCCGATGCTGTTTTGTTGACTGTGGAGTGAAAGTGATGGATGCTTGCACACACTTATAGTTTGTCTGTTTTGGGATAAGACTAAACATATGAGGAGGGAGGAGCTCTATCGTTTTATGATTATTGAAATAATATCAATAAAATTACTTTTGAGCATTGAATTATGCTGGAAAAACATCCACACACATCTACCCTCCACCACACGCCACAGTGTATCTCAGCCCACCCAAAGCCTCTTCCAGGGAGTCGGTCACAGCTTGTCACATGGACTCTTAAACTCACTCCGAGCTCCTCTCTCTCTCTCTCTCTCTTTTTCTCTATCTGTCTCTCTCTTTCTCTCTTCAAGACGATCGACTCTCCAAATCTGAAGGCTTGCCGAGCCGCTGCAGACTGAGAGGATTTGGTGTCCCCATTCACGGGAAGTAATCAGGCAATTAATGACAAAAAGCATGTGGGTCTATTAGATAGAGTGAGGAGGAGAGAGAAGAAAAGAGGAGTGGGAAGGGAGAAGAAAGGAGGGCCGGGAGAATGGATGGGTGGCTAGAGATTGAGAGGGAGAGAGAAGAGGGAAGAGAGAAAGAGAGAGGGAGGATTAAGAAATACAGACAGAGAGATGTCAGACGGGGAAGGCCGGTGACAGAAGACGAAAGAGTAAGAGAAAAGGGAGGCATAAGCTCTCAACTCGGAGATGAAAAGCCTGACGGGGGAGGGAGGGTGAGGGAGGGGAGGATAGAGAGGAGCAGGAGGTAGCTACTGTAGTGACAGAAAGCAAGCAATGTTTAAATTATTCTTCTAATTCAATGCTGATTGGTCGAAGATGATAACTCTCAGCATGCATTACACAAAAAAAGTACAAAATCACAGAATCTGACAAAAAACACATAGTTCAAAAGACCCAGAAAAAATTATATGCTTTATCAAATGCATGAAAATATACAATTAACTTCACTTTTACCTCCAGAAGTTTAAGAATGAGCCTCTGTTATGCTCTGAAAATCAAACCTGGTTCACTGAGATGTTTAAAGGATGTATAAAATTTACATTTAAAGGCTCAACACATCACATTCATTCCACTTTTGCAGCACACAGTTTGCTTTTTTCACATCACTTGCACCCTCTGTAATAACTGATCCCTCTGCTTTAAGTCGCTCCACTCTCCTCCTCCAATAACCGCCTCACAGAAGAGAGGAATAACTCAGTCTTATTGGAGCTTCCCTGACACTTCTTACACCTCCCCTGGGGCCATTTCAGGCCTGGTGACATCATTGCTTTTTAATACAGGCAAGGTGATGTTATGTTTGATGATGTCATGGCGCCTGTGCTGTACAAGTGTGGAGAGAAGAAGCGACACCCACTCTGGTTGGAAAAATAAACCATTTTTATGAGACAGAAAGGGAATTATTCAGCATGTTAACACCTTTGTTTGTCTTCAAAGGAACAGTTGTAGCCCTAAAGCTTTCTTTCGAGCGTCAATCAAACCATGAAAAATGAAACAAGTTTCAACACAAGTGTTTTTGTAATACCAGAGGAAACAAAAACAGGCCTGTCAAAAATGCCAATTGTCCTGCAAAAACAGAGGAAGCAGCTCATTTAGAAGAAATCCACTCAGGGTCTATTGATTAATGAGAATAAAATGAGGATTTGATGGAGCTCACGACCGAATCTCAGCTTCTACCGAGCCCAGCATGCCAAGTTAATGATGAAGGTTACCTTGGAAGCTACAGCCGGGGTGATGAAAAATGCATCGCAGAGCGATCATAAAACCCAAAAAGAATGGCTGTATCATTTCATGTGCCTCCTCTTTGCAAATGCCAAGCTGCATCTCGGCCTTATCAATTATGGAGGAGATGGGCCTGTGGAGGTGCAGGGGTAGAGTACTGCGGTGGCAAACTGGAAAGGAGGGATACTATCTGATGGTGCTGTTAGAGCTGCACCGCAGGAGGTACGGCCACAAAACAATAACCACCTTAAGAAGTGATTTAATCTTCAAGCTTTCTGTCTCTCTCAGATGGGGGAGGGCCATCTTTAGAGAGCCATGCCTGAAGAGATGGAACATCACGTTCCTCTTTTTAAGGAGACTCATATTACGGTGAAGTGCCGCCCTGAAGCTCAGACATTAATGGCCCTTTTCCACTGACTCGCCTTGGCCCTACTCTACTCAGCTCTACTCGGCTCTACCCGGTTTGTGTTGCATTTCCACTAGCGCGGTACTACGCGGCAGACGCCAGTTTTTAGTACCTACTCTACCCGGGTTCCAAGCGAGTAAAGCCGATACTAAAACGTGACGTCCACGGACTGCCGGTCACTCATTGGTCAGAGAATGTCCTCACGGAAGCTTAAGACTCTGTAGAATCACTTACAAGAGGCAAAGGAATAAGTCCGCGACGAGTTTTTAATGACATTTAAACCCGACGGCACAGAACCAGACTGAATGAACACAAAATACCACCTTAAAATGCACCTTCATGATTCCTAAATAAGTTAAAAGTCCTTTTTAAACGAAAAAGAAGTTAACAGCAAAGATAGTTTGGTTTAAAGAGTCTTTTCGATTAAATCAAAGTTCGTCGGCGCAGGAGCGATCTGTCTGCTACGAGAGTCTTTAAGCACCAATCAGTCCATTAATCCACAGGGATCCAAAAAGGAAAACCAGTTCAAAGAAGAATTATTGATCAATAAAAAATCTCCGGTATACCAGGCCCAAAAATCAAAAATTAAAGCGATCTCACTGGATCCAGTGAAGAGTTAATGTCGTTAAGCANAATAAGTCCGCGACGAGTTTTTAATGACATTTAAACCCGACGGCACAGAACCAGACTGAATGAACACAAAATACCACCTTAAAATGCACCTTCATGATTCCTAAATAAGTTAAAAGTCCTTTTTAAACGAAAAAGAAGTTAACAGCAAAGATAGTTTGGTTTAAAGAGTCTTTTCGATTAAATCAAAGTTCGTCGGCGCAGGAGCGATCTGTCTGCTACGAGAGTCTTTAAGCACCAATCAGTCCATTAATCCACAGGGATCCAAATAGGAAAACCAGTTCAAAGAAGAATTATTGATCAATAAAAAATCTCCGGTATACCAGGCCCAAAAATCAAAAATTAAAGCGATCTCACTGGATCCAGTGAAGAGTTAATGTCGTTAAGCAGCGCCTTCGTTTCCCTCTGCGCGCATGCAGCACAAGGCTGTTGTTTACCTCCGCTCCTGTGTCATGCCGCCCGACATTAAGCCGCTGTATTACTCTAATGGAATCTTTTGAAAGCTTTGTTTTTTCCTTTAAAGACCACGGTGGCACATATGTTAGTACAAAATTATGTTTGTGTCGCGTTATAGATGAACATGCACGCATTCTGCGCAGCACTTTAGCGCAGCTGCTACAAAATCCACGCCCACCGTGAGTCTGGAGCCGGGCTAGTGGAAAAGCTAACCAAACCGAGTAGAGTCGAGTAGAGTAGAGCCGAGCCGAGTAGAGTAGGGCTGGAATTGTATAGTGGAAAAGCGCCATAAATGTGGTGTAGCACAACAGCAGGAGCTCTTACCTGCAGTGGACAGAGATCGGTCCATCCTGTCCAAACTGCTCCTTGGTTTTATGCACCTGGCCAATGAAATCGATGAATCCCTCCCCGGATTTGGGCACGCCTTGCTCTGGCCAATCAGTAAACTGGAACTGCCTAACTGTCCTGGACTGGCCATCCTACAAATTCAAAGAAGATTGAAGATAATGTTAGGAAGCAAAATATGGAGAGAGCAGAGAAAGGAGAAGGCGAGAAACGGATTAACAGTGAAGGCTGTTGTTGCCTGGAGGAAAACTGGTTAGAAGGATTGTTTCTTCGATGATTTTTCAGGGGGAGTTTTGATAAGAAGAGTTTTGCATCATTACTTGCAGAGAGTGCAGTTTCAAACCCACCTAGCAAACCCACACACTCTCTTTGGTTCCTTTTAACAACAGCAAATGAAGCAAATCTACTAAAAAAGTTTCTAACAAATTGTCCTTTGAAATGAAACTTGAGCTTGTTTATGTCCATAACACTAACGGCAATGACACACACACATCTCACCAAGGAGGGACAGCGTGTCCTCTCTCAATCGTCTCAATTTTATTCTGTTTTTTTTCCCCCTCTGGTGTGTGTACTTGCTTGTGTGCATGTGTGTATCTGTGTGCACACGATGTGAGTAAGTCCTAGTTAAAGCTAATCAATAGTGTATCTGCCATGACAAGCGTCTTCTCCCAGACACCATGTTGAATAGGATAATCCTGCGCTGCAATCGATGCAGCGACCTGATGGATGAGCGGAGTGATGGAGGTAAGAAGCACAGAACGAGGGGAGCAGAAGGTGGCATTCCACTGTGAAAATTGAAAACAAACACAGTGATGGGCTCGCTAGACAGAATGCCAATCTTAACAATTTAATCTTGTATTGATTCTTGTAATCTAGTTTTAGAAGACTTCTTTTCAATGCAAACTAAAACATATATAGACATAAATGTGATCTGTGTTATTCTCTGAGAGATTATCTTCAAGTTAAATAATGCATTGTTGACTCCCCTTTTCCCCTGTAGAAAGTTTTCTCGGAGTGAAAGAATTTCTCAGGGAAGCTTTTTTGGTTTTTCAGACAGCTGTCTGCTTGACGCTACCAGCTATCAAGACGTCCAGGTGTTCATTTCTGCTGTTGTATAACAGGCAAGATCCCAGTAATATTGTTCTGTCTGTCTCCCAAATTCTCTTTTATTACTAGGATCCAGCCCACTTCTGTATGAGATGTGAATGAGTTTATATTGGATTCCTAGTGATCTGTTTGTTGCTCTGTGTCAAAGGTGATGCAGACCATGCTGAGTTCACAGTAATGTGTGCCAGGCTCTATATTTATCATGAATGTTTTCCTGTACCTTGCTCATTCATTAATATCTTTTTTGCCACAAGCTAACAATCCCCCTCTTTTTCAAGCATGCTTAATGCAGAATGTGTAACACATCCAGCTATTGTTCACCAAGGATGTACGTAATCTGTCTTTTGAATGTGACGTTCAGTGTGCCCGCACAAACTGTGTTGCCATGTTTCTGTGCAAGAGCGATACTCGAAGAAACAACCTTTTTGGATTCTTAATAAGTTTCATGCACCATGAATCGAATCCCTTTGTATGACGTGTTGTGTCATTTCCCTCTTTCATGACGTGCTGCATGTTTCCTTTCTTTCATCGCCTTTGTTTTCGCTCTCAGAAACATTTTGCCTCAGCAGGTGGATTAAAAGCAAAAGGGGGGCAAAGACAACAACACAATGAACCAAGCACGCGAAAAGGAAGAAAGAATGGAGAGGGAAAGAAAGGGAGGGGAAATTTTACACACAACCTGAGGGCCCACGCAGCGTGTCAAATTGTGTGATTAAATACGTGACTGGCTCGCTAGATGCGAGTGTTGAGGCGTGGAGTCGATGCTATTACCGCGCAGAGGCATGTGATATACAAACGCACACACACTCTCAGTCATACATAAACACATTAACATGTATGTACATGTACGTGATGAATTGTATGCAGAGTAAAATGTAGTTTATATGCTGCACACTTGCACATCCATGAAATATCAGTAAAATAGAGTTCAAACCTACACACAGATCTTCATGACCTAAAACCAAGCGCACACATCTATATACCATCTGTACCAGGGCCATCGTCTTCCTCTGAAAACAAACAACACTGACTAATGTGATGGACAGAATGTATGCTTGTGCGTATACATACTTGTGTGTTGAATTTGTGTGTGCAGAGAACAGAAAATCAGCGTGAAGATAAGCATGTGGCAGGGACTGAGCCTTTGTACACGTTTGCGTGTGTGTATTTGTGTGTGTGTGTGTTCTGGAGCCTGTGATGAGGAGCATTTTGCACACTGCAGAGTCAAATATAGGGAGAAAGTGTGTGCGTGTGTGCGTGTGTGCGTGTGTGTGTGTGTGTGTGTGCGTGTTTGTGCGGTGCAATGGCAGACCAGCTCAAACAGCATTTATGTCTGATTTTCACACTGTGTATTGAGTGTGTTCGTGCACAGATAGAGTGTGTTATTTTTATTTTACACCAACAGGACGACTGCTAACTAGCTGCCACACCGCCTGGGAAATCTTTGGATATGTCAGCCTGTTTTTCAAAGAGAGGAAGCAGTTTTTTTTCCTTCTGCTAAGGTTCTGCTGCTGTTGCTTCAAACTGTCCAACTTAATTGGACCAAAAAATAATCCTGAGGTAAAAAAAAAAAAAAAAAAGATAAGTATAGAGAAGCTTCTGAACACTTTAGGGCAAACAAAGTCACTATAGTGTGTGAACCCTCATTAATATTTGAATGAAGTTGCTCCTCACGTTAAGTCATAGTGATATCTTGTTTCACATCAAACTACAGAGGAAAATTACAATATCAAAGACATTTTGAGAGGGAAGAAAGTTCTTTTGATGTTTCTGTGTTTATGTGACTTATTTCTCCTCAACCTGCTTAATCTCAAATCAAAGGTGGTTCGTCTGTGTGGTGCGGAAAATAGCTCAGTTCATAGCTGTAGAGCATTTGCCTTTTTTGACTAAAGAGACAAAGTGCTTTTTTGTGTGTGTCTTTTAATTTTGACTCTGCATGTATGAAATCCTGAGTTGGTGTAATACTGATGTTTTATCATGTCTGCGCATTGGCTGCGACTCTAGACCTAGAGATGGTACCTTCTAGGAACAAATGGGATAGTTACTCTTCTGTACAATCATTTACAGTTGTTAATTTTGATTGGTCATTGATGAGAAAGTGAGATTATTAAGTGCGGTGATGTACCAAAAGTTGAACTATATTTGTTGGTCGTTATCTTCTGCTTGTTCACTTCTGAACAGTGAAATCCACAGTCCACACTGATCACTCTCATCCTACATTCAACAATCTTTTGCATATCTCACCCTGGCGTCTGTGACTTTGAACTCCCGGAGGATGTACTGGGGCATGTTGTACTCTGCCATCGGATCAACCACAAAGTACTGGTACCTCGCTGAGCGCTCTGCAGGCCAGTACTGGTGACACTTTTCCTGTTTGAGAGAAAGGATAGACAAACCATTATTTTTTCTTGACTTTTGGAAATAAATTTGAGAAATAAAAAGCTCTGTGTGTTTTTGTCTGTGAATCTTTCAAGTCTTACCCGTCCCATCTCTCTCAGTTTGGTCAACATGACTACAATAGTGGAGTTGTTTTCCCAGAGCATCCTCCAGAAGTCTTCTGTAGTCTCTGCCAAAGGGCCCTGTGTTGCAATGTAGGCCCTCTGTTGCCTATGGATGGTAAACACATTAAAACTATTTAGATTTAAAATAATTCAACATTTTTTTCAACATTCTGTGTAGAGACTAGGAACAATAAGTCTTGTTCAAACCAAATAATCCTTTGTGCTTCACAAGAAAGAATATTGTATGTTTCCCTTTTGCCTACCTGTATCCATCAATGAAGCTAGCATTGATGTAATCAGATCCTTCAAGGCCTCTGATTGGCTGAAGGCAGACACGCGTGGTCTCATACGGCATAATGTTAACCAGCCGATTCTTGAACTTGTTGCAGGGGAGGTTGGCGCTGATGAAGCGCGACGTATGGGCTTTGGAGTTGGCCAAACGCTAGAGGAGAAAGATGGAGCGATAGTTAGAACAGATGAATAGTGAATGATTAACAGAGAAAGGAAAGAGGGGTAAAGGTAAGGATATCGAGGAAAGGGAATTACAAACAGTATGAGGGGCAGGAAATTGGTGAAAGTGAACATAGTTACAAAAAGAAGAGAGGAGGACAATAGAGGGAGCAAAAAGGAAAAGGACAGGTAAAAAAAAACATGTAAGAGACATGTCTTAGATTAGATTATTGGAAAATTATAGAAAACCCAATTTGATCAACTTTACATGATTTACCAGGAATAAATTCACCAGAAAGTAATTGAAATAGTTTACCCCCCTCTGTAACACTGCAGGGTCAGAAGCAAGGAGGCAAATAAGCCAAATACCCAGGCTAACAATCCCCCAAATCAAGTCTGTAGCAAACAGAAAACTCATCTGAAAGTGGGTCACCAGTGCCTTTGATAACAGCAGTGTGGTATGTGTGCATAAAACATCGACCCACACGGGGATGCTCACAAACACAAACACACACAGACTGTATGATGATCAAATAAAAGGCTGCACTGCTACATCATCACCGTCGTCATTACAGGGACCTCTGTGGGAGTTTGTGGGTCAGCAAGTCTTATGATCACTTCCTCCATGCTTCAAAGTTTGTACAAAGAATTTGTGGGGGTGTCAAGTCCCCTGTTACTGTTTGCCTACAAATGGAAAACACCCCATTCAGATTGTTTAGACCCCTTACAGGCTGGCAAAGGAGGACACCAAAGAGCATCTCAAGAGGGAGGGGAGAGACATGAGCTGCAACTGACCCTGCTTATCAAAAAGAAGGAATGCAGCCTGTGGAAACACACAAAGCCAAAGAGTTCCTCTCAACAGAAGTTCCTAACCGGGCATTTCTCTCTTTTTCTATCCATTACCGCGCCCTCTTGTTGTCCTCCCTCTTTCTCTCCAGTATCTATATGTCAGTGGCAACTTGGAGTTCATCCAGCCCTTCACCTCCTTCCCCCTTCATTCCCAACATGCCTTGCTCCTGTCCTCCTTTTGATCTGTGTTTCACAAAAGCACCTGGAAAGACTCAAGTTGGCCTGGCAGTGCTAAAGAGGCCTCTCGACTTCACCACCGAACACCACAGAGGATGAAGGGAATCAAGCCAAACCTGGCAACCAGTCATCCAACTGGGCAGAGCAGTATGCAGGGTACCTCTGGTCATGGCTGCCAGCTCCTTTGCCATTAATAGCTCATGATATTTTTCTCAATTGGAAGCACAGAGCTGATGTGCATGCAGCATGTCTCACCATTACAGGGATCATCATACTGAGTGTAGAGTAGGGCTGGGTGATAAATAAAAAAATAATCAAAACCGTCATTTTGAGCTTCTAATTGTCAAAAACGGCTGTGTTGGTTATGTCAGTTTTTCCCTGTAGGTGACTCCCAGCCAACTATTACTGACACTTTTAGCTGAGAGCCACCAGTTAGCTTGGTCACTTTTCACTTCAAAACACCAGTACCTCTGTTATAATAGCATTTCTCTCAATTGACTGGAGGACGACTGGACATTTCTATGCTGCTTAAATTCTACATTTAGAGTTAGAAAGGATGCTAAGTCACCTGAATGAATGAATAAAGCTTAACGCCACGTCCATCGCCAAAAAGTCCCACATGGAGTAACTTCTGGGAAAACATTTTTTTTCATAATTTTGTCTTTATCTCAAAATTTTGACTTTTTATCTCATAGTTTTGACCTTTTTTGTGAGAGCTCGAAATTGTTTGGGGTTACACATCTTATCTTTTTCAACACTTTGAGCACCATCATGTTACCAAATATGGGCATCATAAACTGATATGAGAGTGGGATAATCATGTATTGACTGAAACTGAGGTAGAAGGTTGAATAAACTGTGATTTTGACTTTTGCAGCAATCGATCAACCCTAGTGTAATGTGCCACACATACAGCCTTACAAAGTTTTTATAGCATTGGTCCTAACTTGCTCTTACTGTTACCTGCTGTAACACAGTCCAACAATGAGTTAATGTCTTGATAACATTTTTTAACCCTATCATTTTTTTTCAAACTGTGGAGACTTTTTTTTTGTTAAGACTAACTGAATCAGGATCCTGTCCTGTTGAGGAAACTATTTTTGAGACTGCTGGAGTCTCCCCTACTGGCAAATGAGAAAATTGCACTTTTAAAGCACTTCCACGTTTGATTCACTGATCTCAATAGAGACTATGTACTTTTCCAGTGGTTCCTATCATCTTTCTGTAGTAATCTATTAACGGTTGCATGATTTTGCACTTACGAACAGGTGATTTGCATTATGCAAATATATCTTTCCTTGACTAGCTTGTTAATCTTGCACATATGCCAGAAATCTCCCCTCTGACATCTTTACAGCATGTCCCTGATCTTTGTTCACATTATTCTAAATCCCAACAGCCTCACCACAGCTGCCACCTGAGGATGACAGCATCCACCCAGCCGTCCTGGATGGTGCAGCATTCTGTTGAATCACTACCTTAGTGCCACGTTAGCATACAGTCGTCCCTTTGTTCATTAGCCAAACGTTCCTCCCTCCACTTGCCCTGCCATCCACCTCCATTTGTCATCATCAAGTATTAATTACTTAGCTCCCCCACCTCTCTCCTCTCATACTCCTCTTCTCTATTCTGACTGTAGCATAGACGTTATTAATCCCTGTTTGACTCCTGACGCCAGCTCAGCATTATTCCCAGTACAGATGGCGATGGAGATTTCATCACTGATGTGCGCTGGTGAGTAAAAGAAAAAAAAGGTCGAAACACATCGGCACTATTATTGTTTCCTGGCAGGGGGGCCGTGTTGGTGAATGGCGATGGGAAGATGATAGATGATTGGAGAGCAAGAGCATTTTCATTTCAAGGTCAGCAGATACTGACTGGAGGGCTGGAGCTGAGATGAGTAGCAAGTTGATGACTGTTAATATCGTTAATGGAGATCTATGAAAACATTGCACCAACTTGTCCATTCTCACCCACTGCTTTGTCATTAATTTCACTGAGACACTTTCTCAAATGCAACCTTGACTTGAATCCATGCTGCTTTCAGCTGAAATCCTTTGTTTTGTGCCTCCTAGATTAAACCCAATTTCTTTGCTTAAGCATTTAATTCCAAATCCTCCTGCATGAACAATGTGGCCAAACTGCAAATGAGTTCACAATTTCTCTTTTCTAGCTTTTCAACCCATGAAATAATTATTTAATCAATGTAATGTAAATTATTTAACAATAGAAGTAAGGCCATAAAGGAGGCCTGCTGTGGGATTCTCCTTCTTTGACAGCAGATTCAGTAAAAACTGGAAACATCTGCCATGTAACTGATGCTGCTTTAATCTTTCTTCTACTTACCTGAGGCTGAAAGGTAAATCATCTCCATAAAGGTGCCTTTATCTCTGCTTCTTAACTCAGTAAGCTTACGGTGTAATATACTGTCTTAATACTGTTTCAGCATGAGCACTAAGCTGAAAAAGATGTTGAGCCTGCCTCTTCAAACATCAAACTTAGTTTGTTCAGGGTTCAGAGACATAAGGAAATGCAGTAAACTTCATCTTCACTAAACTGAAACCTTTTCATCTAAGTTCCCTAAGTCAGCTGCAGTATCTCTCACTTTATCAGTCTCTTTATTTGGTTTCATTCCAAGGACCACAGTATGTTTTATTCAAGAATCAAAATGGAAACAAATGATCATGAATCAGAAAGTCCTCATCTGACCCACAATAAGGAACCTCGAAGGTGATAATGAGAAAAAAAACAGACATGAAAGGTAAAGGCACTGGATTTGCATCCAAAATAACCTCTTGGAAATAGAGCTGGCAGTGAGCCATACTTTTTAAGCTTGTAGTTGCTTAAAACAAGATGACAGAAGTGGAAAACTTGGCATTTATTTATGCAGTATTTACTTATGATTAAGTCTGTAGAGAGTGATTCAACATGTCTACAACTTTCTTGGATTTGGGCCGGGGAAATCAGTGAGTTTATAAGCTTCATTTGCATCCGTCAGAAAAACTAGTTACTATCTTTTATTTAACATCATAAACTCAGGTAGTAGTTAAGTTTACCCATCACAAGGACATACTTTGGTATAACAAGGAGAAAAAAAGAGGGGACATGAGGAGAAATGCTGTCTTTTCTGTACCTTGAACTCTAGCTCCATGCCAGTGACGTGCTCGCCACTCTCCACCTGTGCCAGCTTTTGGATGTACGAATAGAGGCTCCGGGCGGCCACTTCAGTGTTGCCGCAAGCGACTGCCTCCAACAGTGCATCGTGAATGAAGCTGTACTGGTCCTCTGTCTGCACCATGTAGTTTCGCTGTGAGCGCATCAGAGTCACGTGGCCGTAAATGTCCACCGTCTTCTCATGCTTGATCCGCTCCAGCATGGCGTCAATGACAATGAAACAACCTGTCCGGCCGACACCAGCACTGCAGGAAGAAGAGGAGAGGTCTTCAGTCACTGGTTGGTGAAAAGTAAGTCATTCCTTTTTTGCTCTTATTTCAAGCCATCTTAAGAAGCATTGCCTTTAAATATATGTGCTCATCAAGTGTGTTAAAGGAATTAAATTGAGATTGTGAATCGTTCTAACTCTTGAATTAATAAAACATGACGTGGTAGTGTTTGTCCAGAATTGTCTGTAGATTTGTTGTGGCATCACGCTCTAAATAATTCAGCAGCAGAGGAACACGGAGAGATATAATGATAGCTAGAGAGAGGATACAGACACTACTAAAATTGACAGAACAACAAGGGGACAGTGATGAAGATTGGTTGAAGCAAGCTGTCAAATCTCAGTTTATTGTGCAGGGCTTTGGACTCACTGAAGTCGTCTTATCTTGACAAAAAGGAAGGTTTCAATTTGAATAAGCCGTTTGAGAAATATTGCTTGTAAAGGGAGGAAGGGCTAAGGAGCAAAAAAGGGAGAAGCGAGAAAGAAAGATGGAAAGGGATTACTGCAAGGCTTTTCAACAGAGAGGGAGAAAAGAGACACTGGTGGAGGGAATAAAAGCTCGGGATGCCTTAAAAAAGGAAGATGATGTGACCGATGGAGAGGAAAAGAACGATGGAGGTCTGGCAAGAAAGGGAGCATGTGTTTGTATAATGTGCATTATGTAATGTATAATGGTGGAAACATAGAAGCTCCCCCGTTCTGTGTGCTCATGGGCATACACACACACTGGAGACAGGGACGGAAATAAAACAGGGATAGCTTCTCCATATGGGGAATTAGGCTTTATTTTAGGATTTATTTCAGTTCTGGGATCATGCCAGAGAAACATCAAACTCACCACAGGGATGCATAAAAGTTTCTCACTCAGGCCTTGACATTCCTGTTACATCAAACATTAAAACCGTACTAAAACCAACTCTGACTCCACATCTTTGGTACTGACCTGCAATGGGCAATGATGGGTCCAGCGTCAGGCGGATTGCAGGTCTTCACCCTACGCAGGAAAGCCAGGAAGGGGGTCGGGTATTCTGGTACGCCATGATCTGGCCATGCTGTGAACTGGAACTGACGAACCTCCCGCTTCTCGCTGGACCCATTCTGGAAAGGGAATAAATGGGCGGGTTAAATATTGAAAAGGAGCTGTTGTTACTTGAGGAACTGCCCAGTTGGATGTGTTTGTGTCAAAACAAGACATAACCAAAATGGAATAGTGTGTGTGTGGACAAGGAGCGCTGTTTCTCTCTACTCTAGTGGTTTTTGTTTGACAAGTGCTCTATAGCTCCTGTGAGGAATTTTGGGCTGGTTATAAAACAGACTTAGATCAAGACTGATGTGACCTACAAAAGTCTGCAAAAGCATCAGCAGCAAGAATCAACATGGAATTGTTCAGGCTCAGTGTCTGAAATAAAGTTGTCAGAAATAACCACGTTAATGATTCTGTTACTTTTTCTAGTAGTAGGTATTCTCGTATGTTACCATTTTAAATGTTCCAACACTGTTACTGACAGTAAAATGTGGGGTGTTGCTTCGTATATGACCTGGCAGACATATGAGTAATGATTGACTAAAGGTAGAGAGCAATCATGTTGACACACTTTCAAAGAAGAAGCTAATGCAATAGTAAACACTTAAGCATCACACCTAAGAGTTGTCACACAACTACCTGTGTCTGTGTAATCTGCAGTCAGAGAAGATCTCATGCAGCATCTTTGGATCAAACTGACAACTGAGGGAGAAGGATGGATGCTCTATAGTGTTCCTGTACAAGGCATAAGTAGCCTATTTGCTTTGGCTCAAAAATAGTATCAGAGATGACAGGACCGTACTTAAAAACTGGGGAATAATCGAGAGAAATTACAAGTTAAGGGTAGGGGAGGGGACTGGGTTACAAAGAAGGTGACTCCCCCCTAAATCCAGCCAGGAAATAAAATGTGTGGGTCCGGAGTCTGTGAATTTAAAACAGGTGTTTTCAGGATGAAATCATAGGCACTCATTTAATTACATTGACATAAAAGCAAGAGCATACATGCGAAGTGTAAATGTCCTAGAAAGAAACCCAGCAAAACATTCAAAATTTTGTTTTTTTTTAGAAGGTTGTAGAAAAAAGTAATGCAACAATTACTTTCCCTGATAACTAACTATATTTATGAAGAACGACGTTTATCTTAAGGACTTATTTTCTTGTTAACTTGATATAACAAAGATCATTTTCTTGTTATGACAAATTAATTAATAATCTTTTCATCTTTATTTTAACCTACAAGAGCTGCCATCAACTCAATTATGAGGACTGTGTTAAGGCTGCCTGTCTGATGAATAAATCCAGATCCACACAGTGATACAGGACTTAACTCCTTTATTGCCTCTGTTAATACACATGACATTCGGACATTTAGCTTTGTGTCAAGCTGCATTCATGAATACACTTTACTTTTTCAATATAAAAGTGCTTTTATTTTGACAAGTTTCACATTAATGTATGCAGCTTGAGACAAGGTTAAGTGTGTGAATCTCCAGTGTAAAAAAGTTAGCCAGCCAATACATCACAAACTCTAGACCCTATAAGTGATGATCTCTTTAAAGCTCCAGTGAGGAACTTTCTGATTGTACATCCTGCTTTCTGGCACAAATAGCAAAAGGCTGATTCTTCAGCATGCTGTCAATCATCTGGTTGGACACCAGAGTCATCACATAGGTTACAGGCATCAAAAATCTCTAATAGAATCATCACTGTTAATTCTGGTTCATATAATTTCCTCAGAAGAGTATCAAGCATTCTTATCATCTAATATAACAATAAATGTTTAAGGTGAAGGCAGCATGTGTTTTGTTTTGTTATGAAATTTACCCCACCACTTTTTTTTGTACAAATGATGTACATGCCAATAACCATATTTGAGATATTTTTGGAGGGAGTAACACTCAAAAATCGAACAGAAGGGGCGCAGATGGCCTAGTGGATATGGCCGCGCACCATGAGGCTTGCCTCGAGCGGGTGGCCCGGGTTCGATTCCCGCCTGTGGCCTGTTTCCCGCATGTCATTCCCCACTCTCTACCCCCTTTCATACTCTATCCACTGTCCTTACCCTATCCAATTAAAGGCAGAAAAAGGCCCAAAAAATATCTTAAAAAAAAAAAAAAAAAAAATCGAACAGAAGCACCCGTATACTGCGGTGCTATCAAAAGATAAAAAAAAGCTACCTGCTTTGTGTGGCCATCTTAAAAGAGGACAAACCTTTCCCACTAAAAATAGATGTTTCATGCAGCATTGCCAAAGAGGGTGTAACTTCCCTTTGGGGAACAATTTCACACATACAGAGCTGATCAGATAGACTCATTATAATAAATGAAGTATGGGCACTTCTTTACAGAATAGTGCAGGTATTATACCCACAGTCTTGCACATCACTGCTGCTCAGATCATTCAGATACAGGCAGCTAACACCCACATTACACCGCCGTCTGTCAGCTCCCGCCTCAAACTCAACTCTTGACGCATCAGAGACACAAGCTGGGATCCAGAGGAAGATTTTCGTAAAGGATAAGAAGAGAGGGAGGAAAAATTCTCCCTCGCATCTTTCTGTCCTCTCCGCTCAGAAGATCCTCTAATGGAGGTACTGTTTGCATATCAATGCAGTGCTTCTGCTTCCCTGACAGAGGGATTTTTTTCCTTGCTGAATAAATGAATAAATGAGTGTGGTAATTAAAAGCAAACTGACCCAAATCTCATTTCCCTTTTTTTTCTCTTTAGACATTTTCTTGTTTCTGCAGATAAAGCAGGCTGCATGGATGTGTAGGTGCTTCACTGCTGGCTTTCTTCAAGTTTCGTATTTTCAATGTTTAGGGTTTATCAGTCAACACAATTATGCATCACCACAGGACACACATGCATATGGATAGGTACCAAGGTGGCTGCTTTGGAGATGCACTGTGTGTATATATATTTGTGTGCCTACTGCCAGCCTCTGCTGCTTCATAGGAATCTAAGAAATATTATTTCTCAGAGATATAAAATGAAAACAGCTCAGTGAGAAATCACAGCTATGGCTGCAGTTAAAGGAGGAGGAAGGGAGATAGAAAAAGAATAATTTGGGCAGGTTTGAATCTGAGAGCTGCAGAATGCAAATGGAGCTGATTGTAAACCAGCCAGCTTTGAATCACCTCTGCTGCTCATATCTTCACCATCCCTGGTTCGCTGTGGAGCTCATTTTCTGTTGACTCTCCTGCTCTAAAGTCAGATGTGACATAAGCTCGGTGCTATGGTGTGAGGAGAAAAATTCTTGAAATGTCAGCTTCTATATGCCATGTTTCCCTTCACAGGTCTTTGATAAGATTGCTGCAATTCCATGAAATGTGTGAGACTGTGAGTGACTGTGTGTTGGCATGTGGATTGGAAGAAGGGTTTCCTTCTCTCCTTTTTTTTCCTGTACATGTGTGACCATGCGTTTAATGTGCGTTATTCATGTCTGCAGGTGTGTCCCTGTGCTTTATGCAAATTCATGTAACTATATTGGCTGTGCATTTTTTCTGTCATCTCTCATACTTATGTGCATATGAGTGTGTAAGCTAACATGTGCAAATCCCCCCTCACAAGAATAAAAGTGCTTGTGTGTCTCAGTATTTAAATGTGTTGTTTGTGTGTGTGAGTGTGTATGTGTGTGTGCACAGGAGCATGAGAGCAGTCTGCCAATTATGCATATTGAGTTTCTCTTCTGCTCACTTTACCTAAGTGCTCCAATTTGGCAGATGTGCATAAACAGATGATCTATTGAAGAGGGAGAGAGATCTGAAGAAGGTAAAAGGAGCTGACTGGAAGGACAACGAGGACAAAGACCTTCATGCACATTTACCTTCACATGAACTGGAACACGGACAAGTTTCATGTCGTTGATCTCTATTTCTGAGGCATCTCAATGTTATCCCGTTGTACAAGAGATCTAACATCCATCATTTATTTGCCAAGCAGAGACAGCACTTATGTATTATGAATTCATTTGTAAAAGAATATAAGTATTCCTACCTTGTGCAACGAGAAAGTGCGCACGCAGAAAGTGGCCAACTCTATGGTGTCCAGCAGGGTAACTTGGGTCATCCCATAAGTTTCCGTGCCACGACTTGGCCAGTACTGGTCACATTTAATCTGGAAGAGACAGAGAAGGGTGAATATGAATCATTAAAAGAAATGATCACACTTGATGTAAAGGTGTCCCAGCTAATGAGGATCATTGAAAATAAATGGAGGAGCCCATAAACCACTCATAAATAAGGCCCTCCTGGGGATCAAAACACCAGGCGCTGTTGACAGAAACACCAGGGTACCTTCTCAAAATTACAAATGTAATAAACAGGCTGAGCAGATACACCAGCCTGTCACACTACTGTTACCACATCAGTGTGCAGGGCTTAGAAATTTAAGGGGCATAAACAAACAAGAAAAACTTTACAAAAAAAAAAGGGAAGATAGAGCGGAATACTGTTTCTTGGAAAACATCTGTGTTTTTTGTCAGTTTTATTCGTCCAGCAGTACAACCTGATATCTGAAAACCAAGAATCCGCTTCCCCACAGCTCTCTTCTGTCAGCCCACTTAATAAAGATTCATTCAATATGGGCTGTGACGCGCCAGTGGACATCAGATGAGACGTGACAGTCAGTGAGAGGGACGAGCTGCTCTCAAGCTTTCTCTCCCACTTCCTGCTTCAAGCTGACACTCAAGTTTCCTGGCCCGCTAATCTTGATCACGTTTGACAGGAGCGGAACGCGCATGTCAGTGTGGAGGAAAGGTAAACAGCTGAAAACGGACGGAGGGAGGGGAAATGAGCGGAGACACCTGGGGTGAGTGAGCCTGATGCTGACACAGGTTGGAGTTGACAAGGTGAAACGTCGCAGTTGGCTTTTTGACATCAAGACAATGCACTTTTTTAACAGGAGAAATACTGATCCTCTCACCCACAATTTGGATTGATTTGCATTTTCAGCTCATAAATTGGAATAAGGGGACATGCAACAGAAAATCTGGTTTTGCAATGGTAAGCTATCACGGTGTTGGACACTTAAGAGACTTCTTTAGCAGTGCAGAGTAAATTATTTCCTCTATCTACCAATGCGTTTTTAATCTGAGACTGTGATTGCTTGTCCCCCTCTTATTTTGAAATCTACTTAGATCTTTGCTTGTTGTTAGTTAAGAATAGTTCCACAACTCAGAGAATTTGAAACAAAAGAAAAAGTTTCTTTTCATCTAAAGGAGACAAAGCTCAGACTTTCCAAAGAGTACATATCCTGAAAATTCCCATGGCAACTTACCATTGGATATTCATGTTTGAGAAAGAAAGAAAAAATAAGTTAAGGAGTGTGATCACACCCTGACATCTCTTTCCTCCATCTGTTACTAAGATACCGTCCCCTTTCAGCACTTCTCTCTTCAACTTCCACTACCAGCAGATGGTTGTGGGAGGACTGGTCACAGGTACTTCAAAATCTCTGTGGTGCTTTGTTGCTTAAAATTTTATTTTAGCTTTCTAAAATGTACACTGTAAGAGCTTCAACCAGCTAAGCTCTGTAGAGCTGTAGGGAACAGGCAACAGCTTGCCATTTTCACTGCAACTAAGGTGAAAAAATAGAGACTCACGTTTGTGGAGAGAGTCCCAAAAGATGTGCAACCAAACTTATCTGATGTGCTCACGTAGTCTTTGAGTTATCTTTGTTTTACCACCATCTCCTGCTGTTTCCACTACCACATTCACATTTCTGCATATACATGGAAGTTATCAATCAACATAAATTAGTTTACAAGTCTTACTCGTGATTTCTCCTCCAGCCTGGTCATCATCACCACAGTCGCTGCTCTCTGCTCCCACACCATCCTCCAGAAGTCCCCGAACGTCTCTGGTAGTGGACCCTGCGTGGCGATGTAGGCGTTCTGCTTCCTGTAGCCATCGATGTAGTTGGCGTTGATGTAGTCGCTACCTGTGATACCTAAAAAACCCCCAAAACAATCAAACACTGTAATAAAAAGCAGGAAATTGTCGATCCTCTCTGAATTCTTCATTAAATTACTCAACTTCCTGCTTTCACCCCCTTGTTTAGCGCCATCTGCCTTGATAATTCTCAGTTCTCACACACATTGACCTTGTTTCCCTATCAATGAAGGTGTAAACGCTAAACTGAAAGACAAGTGAATTACTTATGTAATAAGTTCTCACACCTTTTATTGTTGAAACAAGTGAAAATTGGCTGACAACAGTGAAAATGTTGGAACTGTCCAGAGACAAGCAGCTCCAAGTCAGCCCTTGGGACTTTAAAATTCAAGTTTTTTTAATTCTCGTGAAATAGATTAGTAGTACTTTCTTTTCTGACAGTACACTCTTGGAGAGACAAAAAAAATCAAATTTCTGATAGAGAGGACTCGATTCTGCAACTGTGGAAAAATAAAACTCATTTTAGTTCATTTTGATTCAATGCAGCAACTTGTTCCACTACTTTCTCCTTCTCTCTTTTTTATTTCTGGTTCTGCTTGAAGCCTCTGTAGATACGTTTTAGCAGCCTACATCAGATCTACCACCACATGGATTGGATAAATCAGCTGCTCAGCCACAACAGCCTGGAGGTAGATCCGGCTAACATCCCTCTCAGCCCTCGATCATGCTCTGCTGCACACCAGCCTTTCCTAAATCTTGCTGCAGTGAATCCTCTCCATATTTCTGGCTGGACAAATGTGCACAGGCAACATTTAATGCAAAGCTGTTGTATAAAGCACTTGTGAGCTCCAGCTTCTTCCTCTGACTGCATGTAACTATCAAAGTATTCTGCTGCAGCCTTTAAAGTGTCTACAGCAGTAACAGAGCACTTCAAAGTTGAATTATTTTTGCTCTCTGCAAGGCTTCATCATGATTTCTTATGATATCAAGTGCACATAGTTGTGTAACTATCAAACAAGTCTGAATTTCATCATGTGAAGGAAAAAAAGAAGATCTGATCCAAGAGGATCAGGGGGAACCAAGCTCTTTGCAGAATCCCAACATCCCTAAGGGATCTGAAGTTCCTTCCATAAAAAGCATTTAAGCAAAAATACTGTGACAGCAAGCTCAATAAATAATGAGGTAAGTGTTTTTGTCAAACATCAGGGATCAGAGAGTGATAAGAGTATCATCCTCCTTCATTTGACCAACTTTTACCATCCTTTTGGTTAAAAAGAGACTCCCATGTGGTGGCGTTTGTGTCGTAAAGTCACGTCTCTATGGCTGACATGTACGCACTCAAGCGACAAACAATGAAACACTCGACTGGGCTAATTTAAGTAAGGAGACTCAGTGAGGACAACAAGCAGGATGGAGAGGAAGAATCAGACAGAGGAACAGAGAGAGAGAGGACCAAGATCAGGGAAAGGAAGACAGAATTTTAACTGAATAAAAGAATGGATATGAGGAGAAAGAGAAAGAGAAGAAATGGGGGCAAATGTCATTGAAACTGATACCACGTCGTACAATCCAAATGTGGCGCCTTGGCTTTAGTCATAGCTAAATGAACAGAGAATGGTGGCGTGCATGAATTGTTCTACTGCTGCGACTAATGGCAAAATCACTGCAGTGTAAAATAGAAATTTCAGCCTTGATTAATTTATGTATTTATGGACGAGGCATTTTTTTCCCAGGGATAATTTTGTTATGCGTGTTTTCACACCCTCAAATTGCTCCTGACTTTTGTGAGATGCAGAAATCTCAGCGCAGCGTTTAGCTCGCACAAAAGGAGAGAACCACTACAAAGTAAGAAGCATGTTTGGCACGACTGTGAGGAGTCTGGAGCTCTTTCTGGTGATGCAATGCCAGAACAATGTCAGCGGTGAAGGGTGACTTCCTCTGACAATGTCCCTTGAGATTTGGGAGTGAGAGGAAGAGTTTCTCCTCAGTAGTGTGTCTGTGGGCAGTTAGGGGAAGTCATGGGAGCGGGGCAGATCTCATGAGACAAATAGGATGGTGAAAACACTGGTTAAATTTCTGGGTCACTCTCAGTGCCGACTCTGAGGAGGAGCTGAAACAAGTCCTTGTCTAACCTCGCAGAACAAATGGTATGATTCTTTAAAGTGCTGAGGTGTTGGGGACCAAGTTGTGCTGAGACAAAACCTCCTTTTAGCCTCAAACAAAATGTAGTTTTGTTTTATAAATTTACTGGTTCCTACTGAACTTAAGCTGAACTGCGCACACCATAAATAATTCCAAACCAATTCACTCCTTCTATTCCTTTTCACATGCAAGTGGCCTTAACATAATATTAATCCAGGAGAATCTAGTGAATTTATCTCACTGATTTCTTTTTGCTGACCTTTGAATTTTACAAGAACTCCTACAATCCTATTATGACTCTTTCTTTTTTATTGTACAGTATTTGATGGTCTTTATTATAGTAATAAACTGTGTTCTGCACTGCTTTGCACTGTTCTAGTTTAATCTTCACTGTCTAGTCCCATCTGGTCTCGTGTCTGTCTATCTACTGCAAATTCCTAATTACTTAAATTGACTCTGTAATTATGAGGATTTCCCAAATGATCTGCAAAGAGCTGAGCTCATCTCTGAAGTAGTGTGGGTGCAGGATGGGGTGAGCCTTACCCTCGATGGGAGCCAGGATGACGCGGGAGTGGTCGTAGGCGATGACGTTGGCATAACGATTCTTGGGTTTATTCACCTCCAGGTTGGAATGCTCCCAGGTGAACTGTTGGCCAGGATCAATGGACTGGAGAAGGGGGAGGGGAGAAAAGCAGAACATGGTGAGACAAAATTAGAGGAGCAAAAACAATAGCAGTTGAATGCTATCTTAGAGAGAAGAGAGGGATATGCAGTGAGACAGAGACGGAGAGGGTGATTTCCCCAAAGAAAACAGAACATGCTATCATGAATATCAGATTCAGATACACACGAGCTGCACCAAGCATTTTATCTGGATCCCTAATGCTGTGGATGTATAATCACAAATAACAATGCAGATGAAGGAGGTGGCTCACCCCCAGAGGAATAGTTATAGATGGAGAAGTGACAAATCCAACCACCTCTTTAAATACAACAATTCCACACACATTTTATCTTCTCCTGTCAGTATAAATACATTTTCCATTACCACTCTTTGTTTGCTCGTATGGGTTAGGTGCTCGGTTGGTGTGTGGAAGGAGACTCGATTGATATTTGCAGTTGGGACTCCTGCATCAAGAGTGTGGGACCTGAGAGAAACTCAAGCTGAATGAAGTCCAACTGGAAACCTGATCTAACAGTTTCCACACAATCATGACAGCAATTAGAGCTTTCCTCTGTTTCCCACTGCTGCTTCTCTCCCTCTATTTACAGTCTCACTGTTTGTCCCTGTTGTCCTTATCTGCATCTTCAAAGTCTTCCTCTTTTTTTTTTGCCCACGCATTCCCCCTTCTCTATCTCTTCCTCCATCTATGATTTCTTCTCTGATGTTTATATCTCCTCTCAAGCAGTCACCGTCCTGCTACTTCCCCTTCCACCTCTTTTTTAGCCCACCTTGAGGATCACTTTGTGTGTGTGTTCAGAAAAAATGCTGTCAATTCCCTGAAAAATGTTTGCAATTTATGAATTGAAGAGCACATCTGTGCAGCCTAAATTGTTTCATAAATTACATGTTAGAATGGAGCGTGGCAGACAAGCAGCACTTAATATAGAGGAATATCTGCATCTAGAAATAATTTAAAAGATGATTAAACAATATTTCTCAAACTGGAGTTTCCTCTCTTCCTTGAGATCCATGATGACATGTTTGAAGAAGAAAGACAACTCTTGTCAAGGCGGTGCTCTTCGCAGAGCATGGCCACTAACTGCCTGACAGTAGATAGATAAACTCTAATGCTTCAGTATCGTCTGCTGAAACTGCAGCTGCCTTTTCATTGCCGTTTGCATGTCAGATTATCTCCTCTTCATCTTTGCTCTCCAGCAGAGATAGCCCACTCTCTCTCCCCTCGCAGACTCCCCATCATTAACCAACCCTCCCTTACCTCATCTCTTTCTCTCTTCTCTTTCCCTCTTCCCTCCATTTTTTTCTCCTCCTCCCTCACATCCCGCCTGGCTAAAAACCAATCAGTCAAAGCCCCGTGGAGCTGCGCTTGGCAAGGCAGGGCGCCCGGACGAGCAGCCATTCATCAAGAAAATAACAAAATTAAAATTACACTTCTCTATTTAATTTGGTCATTTATTTTTCCTGGGGGGTTGCTGTGTGAAGGGGGAAGGGGAAGTGAGAGAAAGAAAGAGTGAAAAAAGTTGAAATGGGAGAGGAGACGAGCGGGCGGTTTAGTGCTCCCTCTCAAAGCCAAGTAATTAGAAGTTGTAGTTGTAGCAGAGCGTCAACTTTGGCATCACGTCTCTTTTTTTTTCCCTCAATGGAGGGAGCTTGTCCATTTGGTACACAGCCTGGATGTGGATTTATGAATAATAGATACCAAAGAAATACTGGATGGCTATGAGAAGTCATTATCCACCAACATTCCCCGGCAGGCATGATGACAGCAATCTATGCTGGCGTACCTGCTTCCTGCGTTAGCCTGGCGTGCAGCGAGGCGACAGGCGTGGTGATTTAGGGATGACGAGGAAGGGATATTGCTTGTATGCAAACGAGAGCTGATTCAGCACTCCTGATTTCTAATCAACTCTAGTGTCATTTATAACCACCACGGTCTCAGAGCCCAGACAGCTCAGCTTCCACTCTACACACACACACTCACTCACACGGACTGAGTTAGAGCCCAAATGCTAGTTTGCTTTTCCCTAAAAGGACATTAAAGGAGCCTTGGGTGCGCACAACTATAACTCCATTTTGGAAAAACCTCTTAGCTTTTACTTTATTGGTGGTGCTTAGAATTTTTTTCAACACTTTTTATCCTCTTCTTGTTGAGCTGTTCAGTTAAGTGAGGTTTCTTAAGGAAGTTTTGAAGACAGCCAGTCTTTAAATTTTAGGTTCAGCTAAGGTAGAGACAAAAATATTATTCATGTCATTGGTCAAATTACAAGAAACTCTGATTAAATACATTTGTTGTGAGAGAACTCAAAGATGATCAAAATGACATGTTTCAATTCTCAGCGGCTGTACTGAACTGAAACCTTGTTTCCTGTTGTAGGGCTGGATGCATTACAATGAAATGATTCTGTTATTTTTCAAGAACTCAAAGGAAATTGCATTTGGGAGTTCAGGAGTTGCAAAAATCACCATGGGAAATTTTATTTAATTGAAAAAGACAACTCTTCCTTTGCCATGTTTGAACTACAAATACATCTGAGGTAATAAGCGACTGGAAACAATCCAATTTATGGTTGCTAAAGCATCCCCAGCTAAGGTACAGTCAACATGCTGAGACATAAAAAGGAGTCGAAAAAAGAGAAGCTGTTATTTCCCTCAGGGAAAGAGGGGACGCTCGTATACTCTTCCAATGAAAACACAAACAGACAGAAATCAATACTCACAAGAAACTTTGACCTTTGAACTTTTGGCCCACTCACCTCATATTCCTGGGAGAGCTTCAAGTTGTCATTGGCCTTGAGAAGCTCTGTGTGTTCAGCCAGCTCAGAGATAGGGATTGGAGGATGATTCATCATACCTGCATGCCAAGAAATTAGGAGAGAAATTCAACAAGGGGGAAAAAAGGAAGGGAGGTCATCAGTACTGAGGATACATACAAGCATGACATTTTGACACTCTCATTTTTGGGTGAGGGGTTTGTTGCTTACAAAAATGATGGAGGCTGTGTTTTAGTGGTGAGGAAGCTTGTGCAGAACATGGTGAATGTCACACGCAGTAATTATGTATTGACTGGTGGCGTTAAAGGCATTTGATTAGACCAGGCCAGAGCTCAAAAACAACAAAAATTGTTAAAAAGAAACAAAAACAGTTGGTGGCAAGGACTCAAAAAGTGAACTCTTCTAAAGGCTACAAATCACAGTGCACCAATAAAACTAATGGTGATGACTGGAAGAAAGGAAGAAAAAATAGAGACCAATTATATCTCAAATGTTCAGAGGCATACATTTTTTAATAGCTTAGGAAATTAGTTAAAACAGCACAACAGCTGTAACATGTAATGTTTTGATGGCGAAATCACAAACATAAAACAACGCTTGTAGTCTTGATCAATAAAATGCTTAGATTGACAAAAAGCCTTGTACATCAGAAGTAATATTTGATTTAAGCATGGCTGCCTTCAACAAAAGAGAAGAGAAAGGAAAACAGAAGAAAAAAATCTGTGCTTTAGAAATAAGTCTTTAAAGATTTTTTTAACTTCAGAACATCCAATAAATGCATAATAATGAACTCAAGATGGAACAGCTAGATGTTGGCCAATTTGTGTAGCACTCTTGCTGTATTTTGACTGTTTGATAAAAAAGAGGGTATAAAGAGTGAGCCCTGACCTGGGGGCTTATGGGACAGGAAGTGTGAGGAGGTTTAGGGGTGTGAGTGATGTTGAGTAAGCTGCTCCATTCCAGCTAGTGGGTGCAAAGCCAGCTGCTGTCACTAACCCTATTTTTGCTGGTTTCCTCAACCCAGCAAACATCTGCCCTCGTTCCCCCGACTCTTCAGAATACCACAGAACCACATTTCCCCTATTCTACTGCTTCTTAACTCGAGGCATCCCACCAAAAAGCTACCCCTCAGTTGGGTGGGAGATTTATTTTGGCTTGCTCTGATATTCACTGAATACTGTGCTGCTGCCACAATATTATCAGCCCTGCTGTGCACTCCAGTCGCTAATCCATTTAGGAGCATAATGCTGAGGCCATGTAATGCAATGCCGAGGAGCCATAGATTGTGGCTCCATCCGTGCATGTGGACTGGTGATACTTTCATGTTTGCAGCATGAGGCCTCTTTTCTTGCTGGGGTCAAAAGTCAACAAAAAAGTTACCGCGGCTTAATTAACCATAAAAAATCAGCATAATCACATTAACCGTCCTTAATTCTCCTTTACCCACAATGCTTAATACCCTAACAATGTCAAAGGGGTCACCGGTTTGGCTGCCTTTGTGTCGCTCAGGAGAGAAAGTTCACTCTTTGTGCTGACAATCTTCATTAGTCATGCTAATTCATTTTACACTCTGAGAGCAATGCAGCAGTGTCATTTACTCAAAGATAAACAAACATAACAATGCACATGTGAGGTGAGATGCTGTAACACAGTGCGACTTCAGCTGAGTTATTTGAGTGCCCAATGAATCAAAGTTGCTTTTCAATTTTTTTGCAGTTTGTTGATAGTTTGTGTTTTTAAAACATTAATAGAAAATGAATCAATCTTGCAAAGCTTTAGAAAAGGAGGCCTCTCATTAAACAGATCAGCAATGCTGTACTATTTGAGATCAAGATAGTGATTCATAACTTTGGACGCTATCGAAAGCATTGTGACAAGTGCTGAGAAAAATAAATGAAATGAAATTTGGTTTCAGTTTACCCGCCTTGTGTGACGGTATCAGAAGCAATGAGCGAGATAAATAAGTAAATCCGAATGCAGATGAGGCGCCCTCACTTCTCTTTAGGAGAACAAGAGGGGAGCTCAAGGAGCGTGTGTGTGTGTGTGTGTGTGTTTTACTGTGTGTGTTTCTGGGGGTGTATGCGTAAATTATTGAAGTACTCAACCTCTATCAATTCCTTTCAGTTTATGTTTACTGCCCACATTACCGTCTGCATATATAAGTGCCTGGTTCATTCTGGAGAGATATATCAGGCCAAACTGTTTACATATAAAATCCAAATGAAGCATGATGCACTGCCAGTGGGATTGGCTGAAGGAATATAGAACACTGTTTGTTTTTTCCCTCCATCTTCCGTGGTATGTTTTGGAAAACTTGTATGAAGAAAATTGGATATTTTAATGTTTTCTTTGGATATATTTTACTCCTGCCTACAGAAGTAACCAATAACAGAGAGCTGCTATGTTTACTCATATGAGCCTCACAGATAATCCAATCTGTTTGTGCATCTATTTCTCTCTGTCAGTGCACTTTTCCAGCAGAACCAGTTTGTTTTATTCACAAGACAAATGAGCCTATCATGCCTGATTCGTCCCCTTATTCGTTTTGTCATTTACACTCTGTGCGGCTCATCACTGCATTCATCCGAGAAAAGGAAAGAAAAGATTTACTTTCAAAATGAGCCTTTCCTGTAACCTGTACGACGGCAAAGTCACTCAAGGGCAAATTGCCGTTATTCCCTTCACCATTTGAAAGCTCCCCCACGGCTTTTTCCAATCCACGTACGCACTCTTCCATTTTTCTTACCGCAGTCAACAGCATGATCAATGAACACAGAAAAACAAACTAGCGTCTAATTACACATTTCCAATCTCACAATCCACAGTTGATGCGCCTGAAAAATATAAAGATTCTTTTTGATAAGCTAAAGCAGTCTCTCTCCAAAAGCCTGTTTACGATGTTGCATATTTCCATATAAAAGGAAAGAAGTCTGCATGTGGGTATGGAAAGAAATAAAGGAGGGAAGAAAAGGGAAGAGGAAAACCAGAAACTGTGTTTTTTGTCTCCAATGATCCTTTTTTTGCAGTGAGCAGCAAGAGAGGGTGATCAAATGTCGAGCCATTGTTTGCCACTGCTTTAATTAATTCTGCTCGTTATCTCGGAGCACAGAAAAGACCCTGTTACTTCAAAATGGAAATGGAGCAGTGGTGGTGAAGGAGGAGGAGGAGGAAGGGGAATGAGGGAGAGGAGGGGGGTACCACAACAAGGAGGTGATGAAGAGGAAAAGAGATAACAGAGATTGTACTCCGGTTAAAGTAAAACAGCTTTCAACCTTCTCCACATCAGCAGACGTGATCGCTCAGGTTATTTATGCATGGTGGATTAATGCACAGCCAACAGCCCATGTGAATATAGTGACTGACATCCAATTAAAGAAAAAAGGGAAAACAGCCCAGTAGACTGATAGAAAACTAACACCAAATTAATTAGTGCTGAAATTTTTGCTGCATAATGTGAAAAAACAAACAAATGCAAATCATGTATTTGTAAATGGAGGCAAGCAGTGCTTAAGAAGAAAAAAAAGATCAGGAAGCTTGTGCGCAAATGCTAAAAGCATAGAGACTAACTTTCATAGTCAAAATCTGCTTCACTCTGAGGACTGCTTAGACCAGAATCTGTAAAGAACAGCAAACATACGGGGAATGGTTTTAAAAGGCTGGATGCAACATAAAACGCTATGTGAAAGGAAAAATATGTGCAAAATGATGAAAAAGCAGAGAAAAAACAACTAAAGGGAATAGCACATTAAATACAGAACAGTTAACCCTTTCAGGCCCTGCTGAGGGAGACAGTGACAGCTGATTTGAGCCACCCAGACATATAAATTGGGTTATTTATGTTCTGCAGACATCCTCAGGAGCAGCCTGGTTAGGAAAGGAAGCTTTTTAGCCGAGCCTCACATCAAAAATCAGAGAGATCAGGGATAAGAAAATTGATTTGCTGTCCCTATGCATACAGACGGAAGGGCCCATTGACGGAAATCAGACAGAAGAAGAGAAAAAACAGCCCATGTTTCCTGCTGAAAACTAACTCTGAAAGTTCCCTTTGTCTGCATCTCTGTGCTGATGCATTGGAAATGAAAGGTGTGGAAATGTGTCCACATTCTTGGCTGACATCTGTGGAGCCAAAGCTGATGGGAGAGTCCGAACTCTGAGAAGTGTGCTGACGGCCAAAAATCTTATCTACTCTGGAGTCCTCTGAGGTTGCAGCCAGCAAAGCTATGTCCAAAAAGACTCAGGTCTGCTCAGCTGTTCAAGCAGAAAGAAGCCATCTGTGACAACGCGAGCTGGACATGTGGCTAAGAGATGCAGCGTGATGAGTGGCTGCCAACCTGCCCATCAAGTGAAGAAGGAAATACAATTTTTCCAGGAGCTGAAAGCTGATGTCAAGATCACTTAGTCACAGGAAAGTATACATTGGCCTCAGAAAGCAACTTTGTCAATGGAAGGTGGATAATTGCTTTCGGAAGATAGAGAGGAGAGAAATCGCAAAAACAGAAGTTTTCCTCAACGAAGTGAGTTGCTCTTTTATTTTTCGAATTGGTATCCTTCTGATGTAAAAAAAAAAAATAGGACATGCGGAAGTAGAGAAAATATAGTTTATCAACTGTGTCCACTTGAGGCTGATTTGACCAACAGGTGAGAGAGTTGCAGCTGTTTCTTCGAGGCATGGCTTTAACTCCAGCTCCACCTATGTGTCACTTTGTAGATGAGCTGAAAGCCATTCTCATGAGCCAGAATTCTCCTATAGAAGACTGCTAGCCATGGGTTTCATGGCAGTTCCTTGGAAAACATGAGTGACATCATGGAGGCTATGTGACTAGTTGATTTTTTTTTTTGCCATGTAAATATTGTATGTTCAAAGAAAGAGCAGTCCCAAAAATCTTCTTCGTCTTTGATGAAGTAAAATAATATGCAAGTCATTAATCTCAAGCTGGGAGTCTGATATAATTTTTCGTCCTTCCTTGAAAAGAACAGTATTAGGAGGTAAACCAGCTTTAGCTCAATCATGTAAATTAAAAGTTGCTAAACTGAGTTTCCCTGGGTTTAGCTGCAGAGACGTCTAAGTAAAAGGACGTCAGGCTGGTGGCAGCGAATGATTGCGAAGAAATGAAGACATCGAACCTCCCCCTCTTTCTAATTGATTTGTGACAATGACTAATTAAACTCAGCAGGGGGTGCTCTGATCCGCTGTCTCCGAATGTCATTCAAGACAGCAGGAGGGAGGTACAAGCATGTCTGATTATGTTTATGTGTGAGTGACTGCTATCCATGTGTGTGTTTTTGTGTGTGTTTTAACAGGGCTGGCTGTGAAGAGGAGGGCATGGCTGTTGAAGCCGCTGCTGTAATCTGGAGAAACAAGTCAGTAGCTGATGCATGTGAGTGATTGGCTGGTGTCTGTGGGTGTTGCAAATGTGCAATGTTATCTGGAAGAAAACGTTTGATTTTAACATGCTCTAATGTTGAAGTCACTTCCCCTGACAGAATTATGGGGGTGTGAAGTGCCAGAAAGACACAGACGTGTGTGTGGTTTATGAAGGCAGGCTTAAAAATATATCAGGGACATGTAGGAAGGTAAATGCAGTGTGAAGCTCAGTTCACCTGTCTTTTAATTTAAAGGAGAGGTTTTCTTTCTTTTTTTTTTTTTTGCCTGTGCAGCACTGATTTGAATTCATATTACCAGACTCAGCAGGGTATGTTGAAGACTGATGTGAAAGTCTGGCTTTGAGGTGAGACTTGTGATATATTCTTCCTTTTTTAACAGCATGATTTAAAAGAAAAAAATAATAATTTCAGAAAAAGTAAGCAAAAAAGGATAAAGAATGACTAGTTAAAGAGTGTGTGTGCATGGGGGGGTAGTAGTAGTAGGAGATAGACAGTAGATATTCACTGAGTCGTGCTGCTTCATTACTTTGGCCCCATTTGCCAATTAAACCCCAGGCACCAATGAAGATAATGACAAAACGAGCCACTGTGCGCCCCCAAGGAGTTATGGGATGTCACTGTGTAGCTGTCACATGACCCATAGATTTTACAACATGCATTCACACACACGAAGACACATGCACACTGAACGTACACACTCAAAGGAAGTCTAATCAAAAGCAGATTTTTTGTTCCCTAACATAAAGGGTCAGTGAGCACACATTGCCGATGCTGCATATGCTCTGCTGGGCTAGAGAGGCCTTGGATAAGTGCACTGGGAGTACGCTCATTTGAACAATGGTTGCTATTAGCTGATGGGGATGTTCACAAATGCTCACCGGCCCACTTAATTGGGCTAAAATGTCCATTCAAATTAAATTCCCCGGGTGCTGAGATAACGACTTCGTCCAATACTGCAGAACAACGGCTGGGCTGTCGAATGACAGTGCTCGTCATATAAAGAGAGGTCTCAGCCTGTATTGGTGAATGTTATGTAAAAAAAAGGGCAAGAGAGTGTAACAATAGTGTCTATTATTTAAGGAATGGGGGAGGACAGTTGAGGGCACAGTGGGAAACGCTGGGAGTCAGAGAGACAAATAACAGGAATGGCCATTATAACCTTGTCATTACACAAGCACTGATAGGGCTCTGAATACCAAGTAAGATAAGGCAGAGGACAGAAAATTGAACTTCCACATTTGTGTGTATAAGTGGGTTTGGGTTGCTCCTTTCATCCTCATATCTCCTTTCTCTGATGTAAAGAAGACAGTTTTTTTCTCCTCCAAGATACAAACTCAGGCTGCATAGCTGGGCTCCCGAAGAAGGCAAAGAGAAACACTCCATTTGAAATTTGAGCCTTTTGATGGAGCGCAGGCTGGCTGTGGATGACAGATGGATGGCTGAGAGACAACCAGGCACGGAGACAAAAAGGCAGGAGGCATAAAAAAGGAAGAAATGAGGGAACACACTGAAAAAAAGGTGGATGTGTTTATTCCCCCCCTGGAGGATTTACTCCTTTTCTGCCATTTGTTTGGGTAGGTGAGAAGGGTGTCTGTAAAAATACAGTGCAAGCTCCTCTGATGTGGGTCTCCGTCTTGAGTCAGAAGAAATACTCAGAAATAAAAAAAAAATCATCTTGTTTGGAGACTTAGCTACTGCACAATGTTTCGGCGAGTCAAGAGATGAGGCTCTTTTTATTCATCCCCAAGCGGGCAGGAAACCAGTCCTCAAACATGGTGCTTATCTTTCTTTTTAACGAAAAATAAAAAAGAATGGTAGATTGAAGTTGGTCTGGAAATTAATGAACCAACTACAACAAAATAAAAAAAGCAAGGCAGCTCAACTACAAAACAGACAGTAAGGACAAACTGGAGCTATTGGAGCCTCAGTTGCAGGCTGGAAAACAGAAAGCCAGGCTGATAGATGATGGGTCTGAAAAAGAGGCAGGAGGGAGATGGAGAAGCCTTAGAGAATGAGTGGGGGGTTTGAATGTGCTCTGTTGTTAACACCAGGCTTAAGCTCAGATGAACACCAGACAGAAAGTAAGACAAAAGAGGAAAGGTAAAAACAGGAGAGAATTTTAAAAACAGGATTTGTTTCCAGCATCAAAAAACATTAACAGATGTGAGGTCTTAAACATTTCTTGTTTAAAAATGACTATTTGTTACATGGAGGAAATGGCAGACATACAATTATGGCTTACATGTGGTTATGGAGGAACATAATGTTAAACAGAATGACGTGGGAGAACTCCATGAGCATCTCCCATGCTGCTGCATAAATTTCACTTTAAGTTGCATCACTTTGTGAACACTTAATCTCTGTGTAGGCTGAGTGCATGTGTGAGCCAATGTTATTATCTGCGACTACGCATGTAAAGCATGTGGAAGTGGAAGCTCTTAAAAGTTTTTACAGGGATAAAAGGTTGTCACTGTAAATTAATATCTCTATAATCATAATATAGATGATGGCCAATTTGACATTCAAGAACAGCACTTTTTTGGATTAGACTTGCTGCTAATTAACATTAACTTTGCCAAACTCAAAAACTCTATTTCCATTTCAGTTGCTTCCAAAATAAGGTTTTGAAGTTCCCCCAAACTTTTTCCTTACAAGGCGTCAAACTTTTGGAATAACTTTAAGTCAGTCAGGGAATTATATTTCTATGAAAGTATGGAGCTTCTTAATATTCAGCTCTTCTGCTATGACTCTGGCCCATTTTCCAATAAACCTATGGATTAGCCTAATGTTAGACTCAGCATTGTCATTGCAGAAATACTGAGTGCTTCTCTAGAAGCATTTGGACACAAGGCCAATGAAGTACAAGCCTTTGATTGCTTTTTAACAAGGCAGCTCTTTCACAACAATAAAAAATAGTAATTCAGGGGTATGAATGACATTTAACATCAAATGTCACCCTCTAAATAATACTTTTGAGATGCAGGGCTGTTTGTGTTGCCACTTATACAGTTAACACTATGATGAAAAACTCAATATCTCTATAAACTTTGAGAACATAAGATTTGAAGTTTGAATACATACCACATATCACTTCCCTTAAACTGACACATAATTTATATTTTGAATTCAGGCATCTTTTAATCCTCAGGGGATAGTGTGTTTGTCTTGTCCTACCTGGAGTTTGGAAGTTGATGCGTCTCATCTCCACAGGGTCTGTTGGATGGTGGGGTGTAATGTCTGCATTGTTCAGCAGGCATTTTGTGCGTGGCTCTGACTCTTTTCTTTTGCGACTGAAAAGAAAGAAAATAAATTTGTGGGAAGAGGGAAAGACACACACACACACAGTCAAATAACTTTTAGTAAGCAAGACATGAGGAGCTGAGAAAGCGTATCAAGTACGCAAAATTCTCCTTCACCCTCGCTAATTAGAGGCATCTGTTTTGCTGAGGCAGGCTACTTTGTGTCCGCCTGTAAAATGCAATAAAGTACGGCTAAACCTTACCTGTCAGGTTTGCTGTTTCCAGAGAAAGCAATAGGAGTCAAATAAATATATAAAGATGGTGAAAACACAACACACAAGGAGAAAGGGAGGGGGAAGGGGGCAAGAAGAGAGATAGATCAATAGAGAGCAGTTTAAAATTCACAGGGGTCGCTGCTGGGCTCGCAAAAACGTGAGATAAAGCTCATCAGCATTTGAGGAAGCGTGTGCATGCATGTGAGTGTGTGCAAGTGTGTTAATGAGTGAGAGCAAGCGAGTACTGTAAGCAAGTAAGAGCGTACACAAGTGAGTATGTATACATGTGTGTATGTGAGTGAGCTAATGTGTGTGCACGAGGGTGCAGATACAGATAGGGAAGAGGGAATGTCAGGGCCAAGGGCAGACCCGGGAAATACTATTCACCAAGGAGAGATGGAGTGGGAGATGGGAGAGCAAGGGGAAAAGAGAAAGAAAAGAGAGAAAAAAAGAGAGATCCAGGAGAGATGTTACTCTCCCTAACCACCAAGATGGAGGTAAAGCAAGGTGAGACAGTCAGGGATCATCTCACAGTAGCAAGCTGTATTTGTGTTACTAACAACAGCCTTAAAATTAGACAGGGGTCTTCCTGGGTATGTGGGGCAGTCTCTGACATCACTGCACAGTTAGGACTCATATTGTCTGAAACTATGAACGAGGTGTAAAAAGGAGGAACTCCTGTTTACATCTCTGCCAAAGCCTAAGGCCAGTTAAATATGCTCTGTTAATTTCAACTTGGCTAACTTTTTTATGATACAAACTACAACAAACAGCCTTGTGGTATGATTAAAAATAGCATATAGTGAATTTTTTTTTGCCATAACTGTTCTTTAGATTGCATGATAACTCAATGGGTATCTTATGCACCTCAGATCAGCTGACTGTTTGTTTTCTTGTTCGGTTATTGAGCACCATCTCAAAGAATCTCTTCCTCTCTTCTTTCTCAAACCCACTTATTTCCCAAAACCATCTTTTTTTCCATAACAAAAACCATTTTATATTAACATGCAAAATTGTTCCTGGCTCTTAGAATATCATGCTGTCATGAATACAGAATAAGCCTCGCACAAACAACATGCTCCCGAACATGCAATTATTTCTGCAATAGCCCATTTCCCCCAGAAACACTGCAAATAACGGGTTCAACATCAAATGACAAGAAAATCTTCATTGTGTGTTGTGGATGAGGAAAAATTAGATAGTTTTCAGAAAGCATATGCCAAATTGGACAGAAAAGCATGGATCATGTTAATTTTGTGAACCAGTGGTTGGAAAAAGGCGCCAAGCTAAAGAGATTAATATGCACATCTTTGATCACAAAAAGAATTGAAAGATTTTAATTTTCTTTCAAGAACATAAGCCAGTGTTGCAGTAACACCAACTCTGAGGCATATTCTCTATCACATGATGTTGAACCATGTTAGTCTTTACTTAGCCAAGCCAAAATGATGCTTCAACTACAAAAAGGAGACAAAATCACAAACCAACTCACTTTTTATACAAGAGAATAGCAATAACGATGCAGATGATAAAGACCACGGCCAGGACAGGGCCCACCACCCATATGAGCCCATCCCCGTTCTCTATAGGGAGGGGGTCCACCACCAGCTCTGGAGTCATCACTGTGTCAGTGTACGGGCTGGTAGCAAACATTTTCTAGAAGTGGAAAAATCAGAATGATGTTAAAGCAGTAAATAAAAGACAAGCCAGGTTAGAGTTTAGTGACTGATCACACAGCACTAAGTACACCACAATATGTTTGACTGTGACTTAAGCTAAGTGTTTTGTACTGTGTTGAACTGAACTGAGCATGTAACTCACCCCAGCGGTGGTATTGAGTTCAGCCAGCAGGAAGAAGACATACTCCTGGCCGGGTTCAAGGGGCTTGTTCTCACAGCTGCTTTGACGGTGGTCAGATCCCACGGTGAAACTGGAGGGCAGCTGTCTGAAACAGGCAGTAATGTAGGGCTTCCTCTGGTCCAGCTGAGCCAGCTGACGGCGGGATCGGCGCTTTAGGGTCACCTCACGCAACAGCTGATTGAAGTAACAGAATGTTGGTTTACATTTGCTTTACTGGGGTCTGCCATCGTTACATCAGAGTCGAAATCGGCAGTTTTAAGTTTACCGACAGGAGGTGCCTGAAACTTAAAAATAGTCAGGGTAGGCAAAATGCTTACAGTAACGATCACTGGATATTTTTACAAATTGAGAAAAACTCCCTAATTTCCAAAAAAATAACTGAAAGAGTACGCTTTTCTAAACTTTCCCAGGTTTACTGTGCTGGACGACAGTAAGATCCCTATCAGTGATCACACAAAGAATAGAGTTCAAGCTCCAAACTTTCATATATCTAACCCCTCTCATTTGTTGCACACTGCAGACAGGCAAGCAAGTATGCAGAGGGAATGTGTGTAATCCCAAATTCGATAAGGGTGGTTGGAGTTGATCTTGAAGTCAAGGTGACCCTGAGCAGTGGTAAGAATGGAAGAAGAGAGGGCTGTGCAATTCTCTCCTCTGCATGCTTGGAGGGAAAAATTAGCATAGCTGAGATATACACGTCTGCATACTCTGTTTTCATGTCCAGTAAAGTGTGTGGAAACATAAAATTACACTTGTAACTGTTAATAAAAAAACTGACATTCAAACCCCTCCATAAAAAAATTAGCCATTAAGAAGAAAGAGGCAATCATCAAATATAAACAAATATGACAAAGTATTTAATGTGCTGGGAAATCTACTTATTTTCCTACCTCTTCCATGTCCATTTCATCAGGATTCTTAAGGTTCTTGACTGTTACTGCAGTCTTCCTCAGGGGAACCACGACCACATAGAAATTCCTGGAAGTATGCCATTGAATTAAGTTACTGAAAAGATTGTACTGCCTTCATGGCTGCCATGAAAGTCAAGTGTTGGTACTTGCATTGAGCTTCGATGAATAAAAGGAAGCATCCTCATTATCATCTCAGTTTTTTTCTTCCAGTACTTATATACCTATAATTTTCAGCCTCCATTGTGGCCTAAAATTGAGTATTGACCCTAAAATGATTCAAAATGATACATGTTCTGAATCTATATTTAGTAGTTCGGAGAGATAAGAAGAAAAAAGCTTCACACCAAATAGATTGTAAACCAAATCCATGACCACATGATATGTCAAGGAGCTTTAAGATTAAACTTTAACACCTGAACACTATCCAACAGAACGTGGAGGACCTATTATTCAACGCCCTATACTCACTTTACTTCCTTGTTATCAACAGGTGGGAAGGACATGGTGAGCATGCTGTCTGGCTCTCTATAAATGTCCAGTTTGGGTTTCTTGACCAGGATTAGAGGTGCTGTTTTGGCAACCACACGGTGTCTCGGCCCGCCATCGATGCTTTCTTGGCAGGTCACCCGAAACTCATATGTGCTATTGTGCCTTAGCCCAGTGACGAGCACCCTCATCTGCCTGGCATCCACATCCATCTTCTGACGGTTGTATTCGATCTAAAGTTGGACAGAGATCCAGGAATTAAATGGAGTTTGATAAGAGGGATGTTGGATGATGTTTTATTGGGTAAACAGATCAGTGCTTAAATAATTGTAGAAACCCAAGATTAAGGCCAGATCTGATCTTTTGTTTTGTGATGTGATACAATTCTGCCCACAACTATTATGCCTTACCGTGCATTTGTACGGAGACCTGCTTTCAGAAAACTTCCATGCAAGCACCACTGTGGTCTTTGTGGCCCACTTGACAGTGAAATTCTTTGGAACATCTGTTTGATAGAAAAATGGAAAAAAGAGCAAAAAAGAAAAACCCAGAGGAGTTGTATAGTCAGTGAACCAATCATATAGAGAGACCTAAAAATTAGATTAGAAACAAAAGAAGGACATTTTGAATAAAATAAAGCAGCTGTTCCCCCTGCAACGTTCCTCTTGGTTGGAGAGTGAGTGTAACGGTGAGCTGTGATTGGCTGTGAGAAGGGCAACGCCATTGGTTAAGACACACAGCACAAAAGACTCATGGACGACAAACCCATGGAGCACAAAGGTGCGCTCAATGGCAAGCCATCGTGGGTAGTGCCAACCCAACCCATCACCTTTGAACCCATGACCACCTGAGGATTAACACTTGACCCATGTGGTCCCAGTGCTTCACAGAGTTTGGGTTGGCACTGTCAACGGGCTGCCAAGAGAGCATAGAGACAGAACCAAAACAAAGCATGCCAACAGTCCTCAGCAGTGCATCTGGGGGATGCCATGCCACAAGCTGTCCCATTTAAGGACAGGGGGAGTGGGAATCAGGGAAGGGAGGGGGTTAGGGAGGGTGGTATATCTCAAAACAAACCCGAAACCAAAAGTAAAATAAAGAACAAGTATCTGCTTTCTGTCATCTGAGAATATCCAACACATACTCTTAGAGTGACTGGGTTTGACCGAGGTCCTACCTTGTTTCAAACTGGGGAAGTGAGATGACATTAGCTGTGTGAGTGTGCTTGGTAAAGGGTTGCAAGGACGACTGACAGGAGTGTCTGACCAAACAGCACTTACCTTTCAGTTCTAGCTGCTCTCCTCTTTCTCAAAATGACTGACTATAACTTACTGACTTGTGTTTTACCTTGTTTGGGTAAGTGGAGTGAGTGTTCCACATCAAACAATTATAGCATCATTTTTTTCTCTCTTGAGAAGTGGAGGTGGTTGAAGGAGAGGGTGGGGCACTTTTCATTTTTGCGATGCTGCAGATTACATATAGCCAACTACCAACCCCCTTCCAATCGGGTTCTGAAAGAAATGGGCAAGCCCTACCTGTTGGATCAAAGGCCACGGTCCGATACTGGATAGGTGGGCTGTAGGGCCCTGGACCTACGCTGGTATGTGCACGTATTTTCACATCATATGCCGAGTTTGGTCTGAGGCTGTTGAGCACATAGCTGGACTGGCTGGGAGGTAATCGGAGCTCACTTGGTGCTCCTCCAGAACCGGCTTCCTTATAGGCCAAAGTGTATGCTGTAATAACCCCATTCCTCTCTGCCAGCACAGGTGGAGACCATGACAGCTGCACTGTGCAGCATGTCACGTTTGAGCTCTCATCAATATGAGGGTACCCCCCAGGAGTATTCTCCGGCACATTGAGTTCTACCGAAGCCTCTTCCCCAAAGCCCCCCCTGCTCTTGGCGGAGATTTTAAACAGGTAGGTTGCCCCACGGTGAATGTTGACCACAGAGTACTGGCGTTCTTGGGGAGCAAACTCCAGTGTGGCCAAAGGAGAAACATCTTTGCGGCCAAACTGGAGCCGGAAACCCATCAGGTCCATGCCATTGGTGAGGTCAGGAGGGTCCCAGCGAACCATGGCTAATGTTTCTGAGTCCTGGGCCACTGACAGGTAGGGTGGACCAGGCACTGGAGGGACAAAGAAATAGCAAGTTTTAATTTCCCCTTCTCTCCTGTAATATGTATTTGTTAAGAATGAAAGGCAACACACACAACACAGTCCATGTATTTGGAAAACAAATTCTGTTTTTTACAAGGCACACAACACTTTGATATCGCTTAATGACACTGCACAAGTATTTAAGTCTTCAAATGAACCGTAACACTTTTTTTCTCCCAACATTTCTACATGTATTTGTTTAAAAGATGATAAAAAGGTTTCTGCATCTCTGCATGTTATTTAGCATTGCTTAGAGTAACTGAGAAGACATTTCAGGAGTGAGTGAAGTTGCAGTTTGATGCTTCAGTGTGAAGTTAATCTGATGAGTAGCTCATGACAAAACTAAAGCAGTTTAAGTAAACAGTAGTTCACTTGAAGCAGAAACTGTGAGAGCTAAGAAGTCAGCCAAACACAAACTGTAATGCCCTCACATCAAGCCATTCAAACAGTAAATATGAACAGATTTCAACCAAAAGTAATTTAAACTCCAGTCATCCATGAGATAACCCCTTTACAAACTGAGTCAGGTTGTGGTGCAGGAAGTTGTGGAAGATCCACAGAGCCATTCAATTCTGAAGTGATCAGTGTTCCCATTACCATTTCATGATACATGGAAGCTCCAGCCAGAATCATTTCAGTACAGCAAAGCATCACTAAAACTTTAAGCAGGGAGCAGCGCCTCTTTCAGCTGCTGGAGTCATCCCTTGTTGTAAAATGGATGATCTACACTTGGGGTCTAGACACCATTCTTCAGAGTGGCCCAGTTTCGCTGCTCTTATGGATGACACACGTCTCATCTTAACTCTCCTTTTAAGGCCCCATCAATATGATGGAGGCTGCAGTTGTTAGGGGAAGCCTTCAGTCCTCAAGTTGCCGTCAGAGCTTTGAGAGAGATGAGTGTGGCTGATTCACACTTGAGCCCTGTTGTTCTGTAAATAGATCCTATCTTTACTCACTCCTGTATGTTCCACTCTCCCAAGATATAAAACTGGCAACTAAAAGTAAGGCTACAACTGCAGGTAAACTATTGTATGAAATTATCTGTTTGTGTAACATTATTAATTAAATTGAATGCATGCATGCCTCTACTGGGACTGCAAACTGGGTTGGATGCAAATTATTTACAACCGCTGGTTAGAGCTTTCACAGCATAAATTGCTGAGTAAAAAGCTGAGTAAGCTGAAAATAAATCACAAACATTATTTCTATGTGCAGAAAACACATCTCATCATTATCTTAAGCAGCCACAAACAGGATGCATTTGCTTTTTTCCACATCCAGAGTTTGTTAACTGATGCACTTTTTAAGTATTTATTTGAGTTCCTGTTTCTTGCCATTTGGGTCTCAACTAGATCTGTTGTTTGGCATCTTTGACAGTAATGAATATTGTGTATGCACATGCATGTGACGGTAAAGGCCCAGGCTGCAGCCAGCTCCAGCTCCTATATCACCATTCCACCTGCACATTGAGCTCTTTTGGCTTCCTGCCCAGAATGGACTTAAAGTAATTTGGAGCAGCTCGCATTAGTCTGAGGTAAAAGTGCTTCCTCTCAGTGGAATAGTATCATTGTCCATATGTGCGTCTGTGTACATGTACCAACATACACTATGATTTCTTGCATGAGGATGCAAGTCTTAATGTACATGTAATACAAACACACACACACACACACAGACAGACACACACACACACACAAACACAAAGCATTCCACTTTGCAGTTTCTCCTTTGCTCTTATTATTCATTTCCGCTGGCTAATGGTCTCCTTTCTCAGGGCTGCTGCAAGCGGAAGACGGGGTTGGTGGGTGGATGGTGGCTAGTCGGCTGAGCTTTTTCCCAGTAATGGAGAGGCGGGGGCGCCTGGAGTTGGGTGAGATAAATGCTCCTAATACTCCTCGGGTTGATACTATAGCTCAGTTTGGTGTCATTTAAAAGCCCACTTTGCCTTCGTGCTGTACGCTAATCAAGGAAACAGAACCGTGGATAACGATTCTGTGATGACTTTGTGTGTTCGTGTTTCCCATGCTAAATTTCTTTGTTTAGCTCCTAACCTCGAAATGGTACAGACGCGTCCATTACAACCTTCATGGCCTGGAAGGATGTCATTATTTCTACATTTAAAACAGTGGTCAATTGCACCCTCCGGGAAAAGGATCATGGGTACTGACCCTGCAGATTGGCGTTGGGAGGTGGTGTGTTCTTTCAACAGGATGATGAGGTAGAGAGCAAGGGCATGGTGAGGGGGTGAAAAATGAGTGAACGAGGGATGATGAAGGTGACTGGGGACAAGGAGCAATCTGCTGCAAAGAAGGGCCAACAGGGATATGAGGATGCACAAATATGTGTGTGTGTGTATGCCTGTATGTGTGTGTGTGTGTGTGTGTGCGTGCACCCGCATGAGTGATTCCTGGGTTCTTCGCCACCATGATTGTCCCTCTCCTCTCTGTTCATCTCTCTCCTCCCTAATACTCCACCTTATTCTTTCACTATCTCTCCACTGCTCCCCTTTGCACCCTGCCCAATCCCCTCTTTCATTTACCAGACCCCCCTTCCCTCTCCCCTCTCCCTCGCCCCTCAAACCTCTCCATCCCTCTTTTTCTCTGCAACCTATTCAGGTTCGACCCTGGTTCAATCCCTCCTTGTGGGCCTCCAGCACGTTTCCCATCAGGCCACAGTATTAACAGCCTGCTGTTGACACTCACTCAGGCTGATTGAGAAAGGGGTGATCAAGTTTCTTTCTCATTTCCTGCCTCTCTTGTGCACACTGCAAATCTGCCTATTCGCCCTATCTTATATGAAAATACTCAACCTTTGTGCATTTGTGTTATTAATATAGTGTAAATGTATTCCGGTATTAAACCTGTTGGGCTTCACGTAAGGTCTTAAGCTCAGTCCATCCTTTTTCAAAGTGGAAAAATAAACTTGCCGAATCGTAGATTTACCTGTGGAATTAGCCTATATTCGGACACCAGAATTATTTAAGGATGGGCAGGAGGTAAAAGCTCAAGACAAAGCCATCACCCTTTTTTTTTAACTAATTCCTCTTGCCAAGGTGGAGAGGGATTCAAGTACTGGAGTAATTAGGTGTGTAGGAAGTGCCATGGCCAAATTTGCAGCAAATTTCACATGGCCTATTTAGAGTGCAAGTGATTTTAAAGATGTAATATGAAGACTAAAGAAGAGAGGGATATTTTCTCACTGGATCCAAATATTAGTGAAGGAATTCCCAAACCCGCAACGAGGGAATCAGAACTGATGGATCTGAAATACCCCCACCTTTTGATACAAACACACAGGCATCCCTCAGCATCCTTTCACATAATATTACAATCAGAATTAAGTGCTTTGAGGTGGAAGTCCGTAAGCTGTCAAGATATTTCAAGAGCAGGAAATCCCACTAATGCAGTCTGTTCCTGTCTAACAACAATGTTACTGAGTTCCTTTGTATCAATATCAACTCTGACTGCAACGCAATTAATGCATAATGCAAACCATTTCCCATAATGACACACAGCACAAGTAAAACTCCTAAAACAATCCATCACCGCGTCATTGCAGAACAATAAAGGTTAAAACACTGCATTATCAACGTTTGATCAGTCGATTAATCCCTTTCTGCACATCAGCTGGCTTCCTGAGAATCTTATGCCAACTTAGTATGCCCCGAATCTCACATTTCTTGATCTGCTAACACAGAGACACTAAAGTTACTGTCAGCTACCTATAGAAAATTATAGCTCAGACACATGCTGTTTGATCGTGTTTTGAGTTTTCTGTCTTTTCTCCCTTTTTTAAGCTTCTCCACAATGCAGGGAGAGAAAAGAAGACAGAAAAAAATGTCATTGATTGCAGCAGTGAAAACTCTGCAATGTGCAGATGAAATGGCAGAATAACACTTCCAGGCACAAACATTTCAATCTTTTGTCAATAAAGGCTCTTTGGGCTACCTTAACAGGAAGAAAAAAAAGGCTCATATTGGTTGGCCATGGTTACATTTTTTTCCCCAAAAAAGCAAGAGACAGGAAAGTATGAATCATGAAAAGACACTTTTCAAACCTGGCTTTCATTCAGCAAACAAAGACAGTTCCAGCTACAGATAGAACGATGTTTGTCTGTGACTCATGAAAAAGTTTCACACTTTTGCCTGTTTTCATGCTCAACTGAGTTTTGAAACACAATTCTGCAGAGTTTTTATAAGAGTGACTACTGCAGAGGCATGCTAGAGATGCAGGGAAATGACAAAAAAGACTTGACTACTGATAAGAATCAATTTTTTGAGGAAGCAAAAAAAATGTCCTACTTGTTATGAAGTGCTTTGTTAAGGCTTTTTGCCGGAAATGAGCACTAGCATGATGTCACAGTGTCTGAGGCTTTTATAGCTCAAATGGCATGTTTTACTTTTCTTTGAGGTTATTTTTTCATGGCTTGTTATGCCTTTATTCAGAGATGACAGGACAGTTAATCCATCAGGAAATAGGGTGAGAGAGGGCAGTGAGTGGGACAGAGACTGGAGGTTGGATTTGAACCTGGCCACCTGCTCGAGGGCTGGCATCATGGCTGTAAGACCAAACACTCTAGGCAAAACATTGTGCCTAAAGGCATACCTTTCGAAACAACAAAAAACATTGTGAGCTTTTGCAAAAAGTATGCTTTTACTTTTAATAAAATGTGAGTGTCTCGATTTGGGAGATTTATTCGCATCTCTCATTTTCAGCATCTTTACAGTTTTACAAAGTGAATTGAAACATTTGCCAGACTCATTTAGGCTCAAGATCAATGATGTCAAAAACACTCCATTAAATGTCTTAGTAAATCCAAACACAATATTTTTTACATGTCATCATCGACATATATATGTATAAATAAAGCAAACATGTACTATAAAAATGAATAAAGGAGGAAGCTGGTAACTAGCATCAGAGTTGTCTCTGTAGTAATTCACTGCCAGTGTAAACATCAGTTGTTATCATTCTGCTTGCTTTTATTTCTGATTGTTCCTTTTGTTTTGTAAGTAAGACACCCTTCAAAGCTCTCTAATGAGTCTGAGAATAAAAAACTTAGACATTAAACGCAAATGTTTACTAAGCCTCTGAGATTTAATGCCATCTCATAAAACAAAGTGTCTTTTTCTTCTATGCCTAAAAAAGACCTCAGAAAATTCTCTCTCATAACTTTTGGGAGCCCTGCTATCTATCAGGCCACTCTAACATCCTCCAGAACATGAAAGACAGCCTCTTCACCCTGAAAAAAAAGGCTGCCGAGCCATGTCCCTTTACTTCTCATCCATTCCCCTTTTCTATTTATCTTGGCCCCCTGGCCTTAACCGTTTCTTTACACTTTAATAATAAAAAAGGAGAGGCTCTCCCTCTGAGGGACAGACAGAGTGCGCCAGGCTGCCATATCAGTCAGCAGGGCCTGACAGGAGGAAGGAGAGTGACAGCACTCTCTTAAGCCCCGTTGGCAGCGTCACACTGCCTGACACTTGTAACACACACACTCGCACACCTGTCAGGATCTGGGAAATTTGCCTATGTGCGTGTATGTACATCTTTGTGGGTGTGAGAATGCGTCATGTGATTACTTTCTTTTCCTGATCCTATGAAGCTGGATTGGTGCAATTAATGCCACAGTGTTGGTCTGCATTCACATGTTGTATCTGATGTATACTATAGGTATTTGCGCAGCTTTTGGGTGTGTATCTACGAGTTTTGGATATATTCGCAGCTGTGTGACTCTCTGAAAACTCAGATAGCTAGCTGGCATGGATCCTTACACAAAAGGTGCTCCTTGCTTCTCTTGATGTATTCAATTCTCTAAAAAATGGCTTTCACGCTCTCAGCTTCTCAGGTTTAGATCACGTTCACGGTAACTAAGCTGTAAGCTTCTGCAGAGGCTCATGTGGTCTGGTAAAACTAGTGTGCCAACCAGAAGTAACAAGGCTAAACATTGAAAAAGACTAGGCTTTGTAGTGTTTAGGAATTAACTTTTATTTTATCTCTAATGCTTAAATCAACAGCCCAACAGGGGTTCTCAAGCTGTCATAATCTGCTTGAAAAATCTCTGAGAAGCTCACAAGAACTCCTTGATCTCAAAATTTCTGTGGACAGTCTTGAGAGCATGAGTCAAATAATAAATGCCGCCCTGGCAGAAGCAAACATCAGCCTGAGACTGAATGTACTGTTCTTGATTTCAAACGCTCTTCAAAATATTTATTTTACAAAGTTTCATAAGCCAGATTGAAATGATGAGATCTTGGTGACCTTCAAGAGGCCAAAGAAAGAATAAGCTCTGCTTTCTGTGGCATGACTGGGGTGGGTAAAGAAAACGACGGAGACCAGCAGACTCATTGTTGTACTGACCTGCCCCTTTGGTCACCACCAGTTTTGGTTTGCTCCGGGCTCCATCCCCCTTGGTGGTGTACGCTGCCACTGTGATGGAGTAAGTGGTGTCTGGCTTAAGTCCTCCAATGACCATTTCCTGTGGGAGACAGGGAAGACAAAAGGACAGGAAAATGTCAAAATATATTTTGAATTATTGATGATCGAACCCCTTTCATGCAGCTTGAACTGCCGTATGCAGAATGTTAATCTTAGTGAAGTGTTTCCTGGACCTCTTTATTAATTTTCACGAGGCATGCAATAAATGTAACGTTTCCCTCTGTGTAATGGGAGACCATTCCATTAAGCAAATCCTAAGAGCTGCCAAGGTGGAGCAGGGACATTAGGTATGCAAATGGAAAGTAGCCCCTCTTATTCCTTTAGCCATATTCCAATCAACAACTTAACTTTGTGATAAATGCATGCTGAATGCATCCTGCCCGTTCGCCGGCAGTTTTTACCTCAGCCATTAAGTTTCCTTGAGTCCTCTTCAAAGAGAGGCTTCCGATCAATTCTAATGAATCTTTCAAGAGAGCAGGTTTGAACGAATGCAGAATGAGGTTTTTAACAGGCTGCTTGGCAGAGGGATGGGAGAGGTCAATAAAGGTAAATGAGCTATAAGTACTGTCGGTACTTGAGATGGTATTCACGTAATGCAGAGAGACTGAAGCTTTAAATCTGGGTTCAAAATAAGGGTACAATTCCCTGAAAAAAAACCCTGCAGATGTGAATGATCATTCAGGATTTGAAGAGGATCTTGCAAAGAAAGCATGGCAGCACAAGAATTCTAGGGCACCACATAGAAAATTAAATAATGTGGTTCCAAAAATCAAAGGAAAATTATACACACACGTCACAAAAAAAAAGACCACAAGACAAAACACATTGCATCAACACACAGCATGACACGAGTAGCATTAGCATTCCAAGCACAGTGGGCAGTGGATATTGCATCAGCCACCATTTTGCAAAAACTAACCGGCAATAGAAGTTTGTCCCCTTTTCCTTAGTGGCTTATAGAGATAGTGTAGCGGTTGGCTGGCCAGAGTGAGCTGAGGTGAAACCTCTGAGCCACTTTATCCAAACTTATTGAATAAAGTCTGGAGGGGTTGTGTAAACTGTGAATCCAACAAGACTGATGCAATACCCACTGTTTATTCCCCCACAGCTACACATAGCACTCAGGGAAAACTTCGTACTCACATATTCAGCTGTATCGTCCGTTTCCCACTAACCCCCCCGCCAAAGAGGAGAGTGCAGGAGAGAGAGTGATTTTTTTTTTTTAAAAGAAGGAGAGAGAAAAGAAAAGGAAGAAATAGGATTGTGAGGGACAGGGGCATTAGAGGTTCAGAAGCAGAGGGTTGGACGCAGAAATAGGTCATTGGCTTTTTTGGTAAGGACAGAAGGGAGCTGTTGAGAGCTTCGGTTATAAGGAACACCTGAAAGGAGGCTGAGAAGTGGACAGGTCTGCCTGTTGGGCATGAGGATGTTTAACCATGTTACTGCGCAGCTATACTGAGTTAACACTGTATAAATGGTGTGTGTCCACACCTTTCAGTGACTGATGTATTTGTGTGTCACGAGAAGTATGTGTTGCATTACTGTGTGTTTTTGTTCATTTGAAATTAGCAAAAGTGGTTTAAATGTATGAACTTGTCACATTAAATCCTCAAAAAAGTATGTCTAGGTAATAGGCATACAGCCAATCAAACTTTTAAATGATGATGAATTCAGACACTGTAGGGGTGGCCAATCTGATTAGGCTCAAGCCTCCTCCTGGACACTCCCTCTTTCAGAGTTAAATTACTTACAGCTTAAGTCAAAGAGACAGAATAGTTCACTTTGGGTTTACTAGTGAAGGCCCTTTTTATTCCACTGATTTCTAAAAGTACAATTAGGTTGTACATCTCTTAATGACTAAGGGTTTTGTATCTTTGGTTCTTATGATTAATACCACTTAACCTAATTTGGCACTCAAAGTCATGTGCCTGCTGATTCTCAGAATCTTAATGCAATACTTGAAGTGTTTTGCCAGAAAGTACCTTTCATTCATATAAAAAACTTAAATAGATTTTCAGTCATTCATTCTCAAAATCATACAAAATTGAATACAACAATTCTTTTATGTGTTGTTTACTCCATGGTGTCGAGGCTATAATTTCCATTTGGATGATTGCTACGGTGCACAAGGCTCTCTCTGAAAGGATTTCTCCAATATGTGTTGACAGAAGTTTTGTAAAAAGAAAAAAATGTCATTACAGTATACAGGGCTCCATTACAATTCCAGCTGTCAGTGGAGGCTGATTTTTTTTTGGTGAAATGTTTTCATGCCAATTTTACTTTTGGCCTCCAGGCACAGAATACTATAATAAGCATTTTCTTTGAGTCTTTTTTCATTTGATACAAGCATACAATCAGGCATTTCACGGCAGATGTTGCCATAAAGCAGGGTCTAGAAATTCTTAATAAAAGCCGTGGAGGCAGAAAAGGGAGGACAAGATGAGTGAAGCTGTGATTACAGTTCTTGTTGTGGGCTGAGGGGAAAAGAATATTACAGCAATATGAAATGAAATCCAAAGGGGAGAGCACCCATATCGCTTCCTATACTGCAGCAATATTTGCAAAGCCACAACAGCGAGGAAGAATCACACAATTTGCAGTATTTGTGAGAGGCAAAGTGGGGCAAAGTTTCTTTGAAATGTCACCGAGGTAAAAATCAGTGTGTTGGTGTAACTTTTATCATGCTTAATTGGTAACTCGCTTTACATCCTGACTGAAAACTACATTCAAAGGCAGACTTGAGTATATCTGGTGGAACTGATCAGTTCCAAGAAGAAGCATTATTCTCCAGACTTTGGGCTCGGGTTTAGAAGCTTGAAAGCAGTTGAAATGTAACCTTGCTGTGTTTTAGATTGGAAGACAAGTTGACTAAAATAATCTGACAAATTATTTCCAAAACTTTCAGATAAATAACCACATCACAGCTAATGTTAGCATTAAGCAACAAACAAACTAGAGTGTCTAATTAAAATGCTGGTATACAGAGTAAAGCTAATAGTCTTATTAAACAAGAAGGAAATTAATTCTAACAACAAAATTCAAATGATCACAAGATATGATGTGTTGACAGAATTAAATTTGTAAAACCACCACTTAGCTACTATCAGACATTGAAAACACTGAAATACACTTTCAGCTAATTAAGATAAGCTTGAAAATAGTTAATACTAAGATAAAGTGTTATCTGATGGTAGCACAGAGGTTAGCAAATCTGTTGTTTTGACTTGAAACTTTCTAAAATCCCTCACATTTTCGATCTCACTTTTTTAAATTCAACACATTTTCACACCTTTTAACCTCGAGACACAACACGCTGATGTCATATGAGCAACAAAGCTCTCCATTCTGAGCAGGATATCAGGATTATGTGAATACAATACATTATAATTACCACCCAACCTAAAGCATGAGTGCTGAGGAAACGGTGAGATTGTCATACCTGGGCATCAGCCAGCATGACGTCCTTGATGAGGGGCAGGCCCCGTGACTCGCCATTTTCCACGCGTACATAGTGAACCTGGTAGCCACGAATCTGACCATGCTGCTTCCCTGGGGTGAGGGAGCGCCACATCACCTTCACTGCAGTGGAGTTTAGAACCTCCACCTCCACCCGCCTTGGAGGAGCCCCAGGAACTGAAGCACAAACAGGATACTCAAATCAGAATGACCTTCAATTTGTATTTGTGAGAAATTCTGTTGCTGAGCTCTTTTGAAATGCTAAGAAGTAGATATTCTCACATTACAGACCATTGTTTTATGTTCTGTATGCCTACAAATATTGAGAAGCACTTCATTATTTGAGATGCATGGTACATTTTGTTGACTTTAAAGTCCTGATTGGCATTTGAACACAAAATACCTGTACAAAATGTTAAAAACTTGGAAAAATCAAAGTAATTGAATAACAATCAGCAACAAAGTCCCATGACTATCAGTATCATATCCCAACAATCTTTTGCACCGCCTCCTCCTGTCTCCTCTGCCTTTTCAGAATATCTCTGCCGTGTCTGTCCGCCTCCAGTAGGGAGCTCTCAGTCATAATGACAGGCCTTTATGGAAGGCCTTGCTTCCAGGCCTTTCAGAGTGCCACAGACTGGCCTTTTCTGAGATGGATGCACCATTAATAGAACTCCTCCACTAAAACCGCCTCCATTTGCTCGTCCACAAACACTTCAAGCCCCCCTCTCCCCCCTAAATCACATCCCCATTTTCCCCACCTTCCCCTGGATCATTCACCAATCTTGTTTATTGCCATTTTTTTCTACCTTTTAGCCCTGGCTCTTATTTCTTCACCTGGCACTTCTCTGTCATACGTTATCATCATGATGACACCTGAGAATTTGTTGTAGCTATTGTCAGTGGGCAGTGGTTTCACCCCTGCTTAAGGTGTCTTTCACAACGAGTATGTTAACAAGCTGAGCTTGTCTCTACTATTGTGCTCCTTGTACATCAATGTCAGATAAAAACAAAAATTGCTGTGGTAATAGATGTGAAATGGATCGTGGAGGATAGAAGGCAATGTCAGCCATCCGTCAATGATTCAGATGTGCTTTGACATGCTCACATCTTTACTTGTCATTCTGTGTATTTTACTACAAATGCTTCTCTCCTTCGTCATTTAGTTTCTGCTATTCAGCTGTTATAAAGCTCTCTTTGTTGTTGTTTATATTGGTCGAGCATTATAGCGCGAGTTCCAGATTGTGACTAGGTATGTTTAAAATTTGAAAATGAAGTATAAAAATAAACAACTAATAATAAATAATTTGTGTTATGCTGACATATTACACTCAATATATGCTTTCATTCACTACAGTAGGTCAGGTCCGAGGACAAAGCCCAAAAGCACAACAATAGCAGTTACTGTAGACAAGAAAATTCTTATTAACTTGCTTTACTTCTTGACATAGTCAAATAAGGGGTTTAAGTTACATTACACACTTGCTGATTTAACCTCTAACCTCCTGTTGCCTCCATAAATTCCTGGACTGATAGCCTTGCAGTGAATGGCACTCATAAACTCTTATGGCTTTCTGCTGAGCGATGGGAGACTGTTAAAAGCCTACACATAGAAGCAGGATATGGGATGTGGTGGCTATTATGAATTACATTTAGTTAGTTATGTCTTGACAGCAACATGACTTGATTTCCCCAGAGTGCAAACTATTCAGCTTTTCCCCTTTAATATAATTTATGCAGCTGAATGTTAGTGCTCTTTTGTATTTATTGATATTTTGTAAGGGAAGCTGCTCAGCGAAGATAAATGTAATGTATTAGAGCAGTATACCGACACTTCAGACTAATGTCTGACACATAACATTACTTTGACAGTGGTCTAGCCTCTGAAAACAGAAGTTCATGTACCATCTTCATCTGTGCGGCAGATCAGGGGCTCGCTCTCAGGGCCTGGCCCAATCACAGTGAAGGCAGACACAGTGATGCTGTACTGGGTCCATTTCTCCAAACGCTGGAGTAGCACCTGCTCTTCATTGGCAGGGACAGTGGGCTCCTCCATGGGCTCTCCATCGTCGCCACCACCATCTGAAGGGTTCACCACCTGGTAGTGCACCCTATACCCCACCAGGTCACCGTTCTGACTCTCCAAAGGCGGGGGGCGCCAACTTACCAGCAGGGTGGTGGAGCTGGTGCTGCTGCACTTAATTTCTTGAGGGGGGGCTGAGGGCTCTGGTGAGGTGGAAAGGACAGGGAGGAAGGAAGGTAGGAAGGAAGGTAGGAAGTAAGGAAGGAAGGAAGGAAGGGGGTTGAGGACGAGGAGGAGGACGAAGGAAAGGAAGGGGTGAAAAACAAAAAAATAAAAAAAGATGGGAGAGATAAAGAAAATGATAAAAGGATAAAAAAAAACAATAAGAGCAATTCAAACCAAAACTTGCAAAACAAAGACGAAGGCAAAAAATGTTTGAAATCAAAATCAAAATTTCAAGCAAATGTCAACAAAAGAGACCAAAATGGAAAATGGCACAAGCTTTGTAATAATGAAGCAAGATGGCTATGACTGAGTTACCTGGAATAAGCACTGGACATGCAGACGTATGTGATTCAAAGTTTTTCTTTGTTACTGAGGTGAAGCTTCCTTATATGTAAATTTTGTTAAAATTTGATATGAATAATTTGAATATGCTTAACATTAACATCTTTATGCAACAATATCATGATAGCTTTCCCATTGGTAATATTGTTACTATTATTATTTTTAACAATGGAAGATACTTGTCCTATGATCCATTTAATTCAACATGATTTAACAATGTATTGATAATGCAGTAATATTCTTATATAATGTAAAACTAAATAATGTATTTATCTAAAAATATTCTAAAATGCAATTTTTTTGTCTGACTGTCACTGTAGTTACTGAAAGCAGTGAGCATACATGTGCAGATCAGTAACATACCACTATGTTAAAAAAGCTGTTGTGTAATTTGATTCCGCCAGTTAACATATGTAACGGTCGCTGTATTGTCTTTTTTTATATTACTTCTGTCTGTATGTTTGCATCAGAACTCATAGCTAAATTAGCACAAGATGAAGTTATTTTTCTCCAGTGTGAAAGCTAGCTGAGAGGTTGTGTGATTTATCCTTCTTAATCAGTTGCAGTACAAAAGCTTTCCACCACAGTGGCTGTTATTTGTGTCTGAGGTGTTCTTCCAAAACATATTAAAACCTACACATCTGTGAACTTTCAAAATCAAATTCAATGCCTCTTGCCTCTAATCTGTGCCAAGCTCTTACACAGCTTGTGCTGGTCCAGAGAGTGTGCTGTGCAGAGAGTGATAAAACATTTTCACCTCTCATCCAGAATTTGGTATTATATGAATAAGAGTATGTATTTTGGTGCAAGGTTTACTCTATCTACTAATGTGTTCTATATTCTTAAGTGGAAATGTATTACTTCATCTTGGTGTGAAAGACTACAGTTCATTATTACAGTTTTGACTATTGCATAGTATAAAAATAGCACACAAAACAAAATGTAACACCATAAAAAAAGCATTCAACAAACAGCAACTTAGTAAAATAACTCAAATGACACTCATGGAAACAAGCAGCATGTTCTCGTTCCAAAACAAAGACTGAGGAAATAAATTATGAACAGAAGGAGGGTACTGGGAAATGAATTTCTCTGTAACCCAGGTGACTCCAAAGAAAGAACTACAACAACAGTTAAGGTTCAAAAATGACAACTCATGAGAAAACATGGAAAAACAGGATACTCAGCATAAACAGAAAACAAGAACATTGAACTTCTTAAAACAAACAAAAACAAATAACAGTCATAGTTTGCATCATACGTACCTGACTCCCACAAATACAACATTTTAGACTTTCTTACCACCAGCACCTGACGACAGAGCGTGCTTACTCTGTAGTCAGTGAGCTACAACACTCTTCCTCTCAAGAAAAGTATGCCAGAAATTTTGACATCCATCCCCTTGTTTGAATAATAGAATAACATATTCAATTTCCACCCACTGAGAATTGATTTTGAACCCAGTTTGGGGTTATTGGGAGGGAGAGAGTTGGCTCTGTGCTGTAGCCAGGACTGTAAAATTCTCATGAATCTTTAAGGCAGGAGGGTCCACAAGACAGCGAGAAGGGAAGCCACACTTGCTTTGAAAATACTTTGTTTTTCCAGCCAATAAACACCCATTCATCCTAACAATTAGTCTAAAAAAAAATCCCATTTCATAGCATTCTGCTTGTGCATCCTGGTCTAGCTTACTGCCGTTTTGAGAACGCCAGGAAACAAGAATAGAGCAAGCGAGACGAGAGAAGAAAAAAAAAAACTTGTACTGCTGAATTCATAAAAGTTTAATGATAGTGTTCTGACTGCTGTGTCACTTTTGGTAGAACAGCTTCAAAACAAAAATAAAAAGTAGGGGTTTTAACTCTCAGAAAGGCCTCCTCACAGTGAGGACCGAATGTTCCAGCACACAACAAATAGGACAGGACCTCAGCCACAGTCCTCAAACCCTTCTCTGTGTCCAATGGGCTTATTTACTTACGGTCTTACTGGATTTTGAGCCTTTCAGCTTCTTTCCTCCGCTCGTATTGTATTTGCAAACCCTCCACGTCAAGAATGATCGCTCAGTTCTCAATCTGTGTGGCGCGAAAAAGGCTGCGAATCTGACAGGGACCAGGCTATCACAGAGCACAGGCATCCTCAGGCCTGATAACACTTTAAGAGTGGCTGGGGCACAGCTTTAATAAAGTGCATATATCCCATGAAGGCCAGTGGCAGGATTACGGCTAGTAGAACTATACAACCACAACAGAAGAAACTCAGCTAATGCTTTACTTGGGGTCCTTTTGAAGCTTCCCTGAAAGAGTTTCCTAAATGCTATGTGACAAATAATTAGTCATGTCTGCACTCACATCCTTCTTTTTGACTTTTAAGTCTGGTTTGCGACGAGTGGCAGCCCTGGGTGTGAAGTCTGCAATGTCAAGCTATGCTGGCATACCTAATCATTGTGACTACCTTCAGACTATATTTCTTTTTGGGCAACATCTGCAGTGGATAAAAATTGCACACATTTATATTAATAGTTAAGCTTCAGGGGCTGTTACTCAATGCCGAAAGTTGACTTCTGAAATAGCACTGATTGCAGATGCTTTTACTTTCACAGCAGAAGCACATGTTTGCATTTGAACGGTATTTTCATTACAAGCCTCGAATGACAGGATGTTCATATTTGTAAATCATTATGGAATTAATCTCCCTGATGCCAAATGGCAGTGTTGTGGCTCTACAAATATTCCAATACATCTAAAAAGCTCCTGCAATTACAGTAAGTGGGGGGGAGCTAAACGGCTTGTTTGGCTAAATACAGAGGATTTAGAATCTGCCACTTTAATTTGAGAGAAAGCACTTGACTGGCTACTGGCAGGTTCGAGGTATAATCTAATGTGTAACAAAGCCTGACAATGCAGGGGTCTGCCTTACAGCTCATCGCAGAGCATGAAATTAATTCTGACGCTATGAAATGGGATTCTTATCTGCCACTTTAGGGCTTGGCAGTCCCTCAACACCCTCTAGAGTCCATCTTGGTCCAGTTAGCATGCCTTACAAACAGTATTTAAGGCCTGCTGGAAGCTCCTTCCAACTCTCAGGTTGTGGACCCACACTGGCCGCATCTAAACGGTCTCACTGACATGGCTTCTGAACCTGGTCTGATTATGGCAGCTTACCCCAAGAGGCTTTGCGTCTGAATGAGGGCCACTTTTGCCACTCAAAACCTGTGTATCTGAAGTCAACTGTAGAAGCCAATGAAACAATGATGGTATCATCAAATGAGAATTGTTAAAGTTAGTATTTTGGCAGTGACATTTCACAAGCTTTTGACAAAGTGATCCCCATGGCAAAAGCCCCTGGTAATGCTGCTTGGACTGAGCACAAACTCTAACAGTCTGCAAACATTTTGTACCACAGATATTGGACAACAAATGAAACAGGGAAATCATGTTGTCTGTCTTTGGTTTTACTTAATGGAGGAGGTTTTCAGTCTGCCAGACAATGCATTGCACTTAGAGTAAAGTAAGGCAACAACAATGCCAAAAGATTTAAATAGTGTACACTGTATGACCTTTCTTGGATGTATTTTAGATCTAACCAGCTTGGGACACTTCTTTTTACTGCAACTATTTAGAGCCTATAGCTCTGTTATTATGGTGAAGTGTATCTTTTAAATGTTTTATTATGCTGTATACAGTATGCAGGGGGGTATGACTCAGTGTGTGTGTATAAGTATGTATATATGTGCCGCACCCTTACTGATGACACAGTATTTGGAAGTCTGGCCCCACATGAGTTTTTGTAAAACTGCACAATATTGCTCAATATCGCACAGGCTGGTTCCACTTTTACTTGAGACCAATGTATTTTTGTTCACTCGTGTGCTTGTGTGTGGCCTGAACACTCTTACAAGTTCAATACATTTTTTTTCCCTCCACCACAAGATGGTTTTGACTGTGCTGTGAAGAGACTTCATACCAGTGCTTCAAAGAAATGCTGCCTGAACTAAAAAACATGTCAGCTTTACATTTTACAACGCACAAAGGTAGTCTCTGTGTATGTCTCAGCGTTTTAGACAAACACTGAAAAAAGTAGGCAAGATACAACGCCTGTGATGAGACTCTGCATACTGTTATGGCAGACTGAATCCTTGAACCATCAATTCACTTACCTTGAAGGGTCCAAAAGATTAAGATATTTATTATGTTGTGTGAAATCTCTGACTCTGTCTGACTCGGTCTGATTTTTCTGACCTCAGCAGAAAAAACCCACAGCTGCATCTCAAACTTGCTTGAGTAGGGACTCAAAACATTTAGGTTATATGCTAAGAATGGTCTGGAATCTAATGTCTGAGGTAAATTAAATTAATTGTAATGGTAGAGGTGAATCTTTTCCATTCATTGTTACTTTATGAATAAGGAGAAGTCTCTTTAGTCAAGCAGAGTTGTGAGAAACACCACCAGTTAACATATATTCCCCTATAAATGCTTGATAAGAAAGTGTGCAGCCTGTTGTGCTGTTTAATCTTGTTGTTGTGGTGGACTCAGGTTCTGCTAGAACCCCAACAAAAAGACAGAAAAGTAGCAGCCGGCTGCTGCTCAGAGTGATGTGAAACTAATGTTTAGACAACCCGGAAAGTAAAATAAATTAATATAAAAAAACCTAACTCAAAACTTTTTTTCAAAGACTCAACAAAAAAGGAAGAGGACACAAAGTGAACAAGGAGATGTCAAGCCATTCCAAGGAGAGATTTTGTTCCATCGCACAGGGAAACGAGTGGCAAAGAGAGAAGCAGATCTGGAGTAGGGTGATGTGAGAGGAAGAGAGGAGTGCATCAAATCCAATCAGCTTGTGGTTTACCGCTCCAAAACAAATGCAAAAACAAAGGTAAGGAAATCACAGACATACATCGACAGGTGATGATGTGCACAAACACTCGAGAGACGCCAAGACAGAAATGGGTCTAGATGAACAGGAAGCGTTGTCATGCCTGGACTGATCAAAGATCGACAGTGCAGTGATAGGTTTTCAACAGCACCCCCGATGGGCAGGAGTGAGTGTCACATGCAACTGGCGTTCTCCTCAGTGACTCTGCACTGTCTGTGTAGCTTTGCTGCCCAGCAGTAACAAAAAGAAGTGTGAAGTGATTGTTCCAAAGCCCCCACAGCCCAGATGTGGGGGGCAGCCAACAAGTTGCACTGGTAGAAACAGAAAATGTGTTAAGAGAAGTCTACTCCCACAGCCAAGGCTCTCTTATGTTCCAGTGAAATTCATCTGATTCAAACCTAAGAAAGGTTTCTTGACTTCTTAGCAGTGAAGGATGCTGCCCTGAAATGCTGATACCCCTTGATTTTTGTCTAGAATTGCGAGTGGCTCACAATGAATGAACTGAAGAATGAATAGCTGACAGTCCTAACCATTAACCTGAACACAGCTCCTCTTCTGAAAGATACATTTTAAATCCTAGTTCTTTTTAGCTTCCAATTTTAATCATTGAGTTTTGATCCTACTATCTATACAACAAAAACAATCCTTGGAGGGCTGATTCATTGGAATAGATTAAGGTTTGGGCATGTAAGTACTTGGGATCAATTCTGATCATTATTTAAACTTCCATGGCGAAATTGATCCCACTTTTCCCATACCGTGTGATACAGTTCATATGAGAGCCTTGTCTGTCTAAGAGAAGAACCAACATTTTTTGTGTCTCTGGCATGTGGAAGAAAGTGAACTTGCTGTTGACAAAGGAAAAGCAAATTTGAACAGAAGAGAAAGACAAAGAAAGAGAAAGGGAATAAAGAAACTCTCAAACTGTCAGTCCACATATGCTTGATTTGTTTAAAAGTGCTGGGCACACTCGTACATATTTAGCACCAGAGAAATGTTGGAAATGAGGTAGTTCTAAAATGATTAGGTTACAGAGCACAAAGACTTTAGCCCTTGAAAGACATATTCCAACCTTAGTCTTTGTGATGTATATATCACTAAAGTAGAAAAACAGTCACAGTGAGGTTAACAAAGTCAGGATGAAATGCAAATATCTTTCTATTTCAGGAAGTATTCAACACAAAGTTAAATCCTTTTGTTATTTTTTTTATAAAAACAAAACCAGCTTTGAACCCTGATTATGTCAAAGAAAGTCACAGTCACAGTTCAAAGGTGATAATGCAGTGGATATAAGATCAGAACAGAAGACACCCCTTCATCAAAATTCACTTTAGTGAAGACATGAATTAATTTAGCGGCACATCTGGGGAGAAGAATATCTTTGTTAGACAACCCAAAAAGCAAACAGGAGAGGACAAACTAAAAAAAAGGCTACATACTGGCTTGCAAGGTCCTCTGTGATATATCATTGGTGAAGGCTCCGATGCCTTTGTTAGAGATGGCTGCCAAAGAGAAGTGGTACTCTGTGTTTGGGCGCAGACCTTCCACAACATACGAAGATGTAGGTCCAAATGTTTTCTTCATCTGTGCAGGGAGTAAAGTCATTGACAGATCTGCTTTAAAAAAACACCAATGCTGGATCATCAAGATTTGATGTCTTCCTGACAGTACAAGAGATAATGCTCAAAAAGAAACAGTGCCATTCTCACCTGGGTGCCAAAACTGCCTTCCATATAATGCAGTTCATAATTTATAATTCCTTCTTTCTCATAGGCTTCCCAGGTTAGTTCAATGCTGGTGTCAGACACAGCACCAACCTGGAATTTAGATGGCTGTCCTGGAACTGAAAAACACAGCAGAGAGGATGTTGGGGGATATGCTGTAAAGAACCATCCATGTTTCTTTCATGTTGAGTAGATACTCATTACACACAAAACATGCTATGTAAAATATGCTTGGACATAATCGACCTAACATTTCAAGTTATGTATCAGATAGAGGTGTGTCGACTTCAGCTATAATTTACCCCCCAGTAATGTAACCAGGGAACTAAACTACCTCTTCTTTGTCTAGTTCTCGAAAGGTGAGGTGCATCTTCTTGCTCCCACATCAATGCAGTGATTTAGCTAATTTGTGAAATTCATTCTGGTGAGTTCTCTGTTGTTGGTTCTGTCTCCAATTTGGCTGTATTTTCAGCCTGCCATGATCAAACAGGCTTTTGTCATCACTTGCAGAGGCCACAGATGTGTGGGTGAACTTTGCACAGCAGGAGAGAAAACTTGTCTTTTTGGCAGCAGGCACAGTCTGATGAAATATTTAAGAGAATGTGCTGTGGATGCAGAAAAACAGCTGAAGATGCTCTCTATTGGTTTCAAAGACTACTTTTTCAGCAGAAGGCTAGAGAACAGGTGAGACATTCACCAGATTTTTCTAAACTTGCTCTTAACTTTCTTAACTACTTGTTCCAGCTGTATTTAAACATTAAAAAGGGTATTTTTTTTTACAATTTGTGCTGTTGTAATATTCAGAAACCAAACTCTTCAGAAGCTCTTACCTCCCTGCAAAACTTTGACATGGATGGGCTCTGAAAAGGGTCCGTCTCCAACAGAAGTGAAGGCTAGGACTTTGATTGTGTACGTCTCTTGTGGAACCAAGCTCTGGATTGTGGTAATGATGCTGTCCTGGACATTATGGATCTGCCAAAGGCTCATTGGCTGGGAATCATCCATGGTGTAATACACACGGTAGCCCTTGATCTGTCCATTGGGCTCTTCAGGCTCTTCCCAGCGTACCATCATGGTATTTTGGGAGATGATCTGAGCTTGGATGTTTCTTGGTGGACTTGCAGGGGCTTGTTCACCAGTCCGAGTTTCTACTGGTTCACTAGGAGGACCCTGGCCTATTGTGTTGACAGCTGATACACGAATTTCGTACTCTGTGTTGGGATAGAGGCCACCAATGCTGTAGCGTGTTGTTGTGATGTCATCTACTGTCTCGTATTTGCTGTCTGGAGACTTGGCTCTATACTGGATGATATAGTAAGTGACCGGGTCTGGGTTGCCAGAGTCCCAGGTGATGGTCACACTGGTGGCAGTGGTTTCAGTAACCACTGGAGTACCCGGAGGCTTTGGAAGAGCTATGGTGGGGAAAAGGGAAGGAAATGGTTAACAGTCATTGAATGTGTCAGCAAAGAAAAAAAAAACTTTCTGTTTAGCCTCTGTAGTTGTTGACACCTCTCTTCACAAACCCAGCAGTCACTTACATTTTACAGTGATCTGCGCCACAGCCTCGATGATGCCAAGGCTGCTCATGGCCACACAGGTGTAGTTGGCTGACTCACGAACACTGCTCAGTTCGAGGACGTTCCTGCCCACTGGCATCTCATCCTCTGGTGTCAAGTCTTCTGAGTTCAGCATCCACTTGACATATGGCATGGGTGACCCCACTGCCACGCAAGTTATGTTCACACTGCCACCAGGCATTATTTCCTGACTCGTTGGTGGTATGGAGAAGCGAGGAGGCACCCGTCGGACTGGGAGAAGGCATGAGGAAGAGGAGAGGATGACAAAAGAGGGCAAGGGAGTCAAAAAAAAGAAGAGAGAAAGGTAACAAGAGAGGCCGATGAAAATGGACCCTTCTCAAGGAAATATTTAACACAAAAGGCTCAACATGGTAAAGGTAAACTGAAACACAATATAAAGGAAGTAGACTTTTCAAAACATAAAAATATACAAATAATGAGAAGGAACTAAACTAACAGAACTGCTTCAACAACAATGTAGATTAACAATAAAGCAACGATTCATAGCAACAAGGTTCCATTGACCAAAATTTGACCCATCACAGCACAATTAAAGACACAAAAATCTATTACGAGTTTCTCATCTTTGGAACTGAACTGCTGACATGCCTACTGCTAAAGCGTAACCTGATCACAAAGTCTGAAGGACTGTCATAAAGGCCATGTGATAATGCTATCACATAAGGCCAACATGGCAACCTGGAACTTCCTGCCCTCTCAGGCACTCATGCCAACAGGAAGTATGCCATTACAGGCTCCTCCCACAGCACAGGAAGTGTAAGGTTACTGGACTATTGACCATCACGACAAGGTCTCTGAACACAATCTAGTGGAGTTTGCACTTGACGCCTGTCTCTTCTACCTAGGTAGCTTAAAGATGAGAAACTTTAATCAGATTTTTGTGGTTTAGGGTAGATCCACTGGACAAAGCCTTATTAAGATCTGACACGGTTCCATTGATAGATGCAGCTATCAGTTTCACAGACAGCATGCATAAGTAGACCGAGGTAAATTAAGGAGTAAATGATAACAAAATCAGATATAAAATTGAGATAAAATGCATAGAGGAATATAACTGAAGGGTCGCTAGCATGCCCAGACAAAAGACGATTGGAGAGGAAAGAAGAAATACAAGATAGAGGATAAAGCGTCTGAGGAGAGGAGAGAAAGAAAGGGAACAGAGGAGCAAAGAGTGATAGAGTAAGAAGAAAAGAGGGGAAGGTTTGGAGGAGGGTGAAGGGGGGGTAACCCGCTTCAATGCTGTGTAAAACTTTGTTTTTCTCCAGCAAATGTGACGAAATGTGGTTGTGGCACATTGTCACATCGCAGTCCCAGTTAACACAAAATAAATATTGAGGAACAAGGTGTGTGCCTAGAAATACATAGAGAAAAGGACTAGAGTAGTTGTTGCTAGAGATCTACAATCACAAAGTGTTGGATTCAAGAAACAGAACTGGATCAACAGGGAGTAGAAATCCAGAGAACAAGAATGAGAGAAAGAGATAGAGGGAAAGTGAAAGAGAGGAGTTGATGAGAAAAGGCAGAATGAAAGAGGGAGACAGGGAGGAGCTCAAAACTCATGAGGAGGAGTGGCAGGGGGCTGGTAATGGGTCTGAGACGCAGAGGGAGGGCGCGTAAGGTACTTTTTACTTGCATGTGTTTATGTATTTATATTTTATGTTGGTATAGGCATGATTGTGCGTGTGTACAGTATGCTAGAATTAGAGAGTGAGAAAGCATGAGTTAGCGAAACACTGTGTGTCCATGAAGGCATCCCAGCAAGCCTTTGACAAATAGTGACAACTTAATGAGCTGACAAAACGTATTTTTAGTAAATGTTCTTTCAAGATGATATAAATAAAAATTGGAAAACAGTGTCTATCCCTATCTGAACTACAAACTTTCAAAATAAAAGTTCTACTTTCTGATTGTCTCTATCTTTCAAAATAAATACACAATGAAAAGCCACAAAGTTAACATTGGGAATTTTTCATCCTTCACTTTCTTGTAAAAAAAAAGAAATCACAAAAAAATACGAGTACAGACAATAGCTTAGCGATGCTATAAAGATTTATAACATCTTTAAACACTAAGTGCAGAACTAATATCTTTCTGTGTCAAAATGTTTGTTGGGATGCAAAGGAGATCAAAGAGAAAGGCAAAGTAGTGTGGATGTAGAGGTCAAAAATGATGAACCAAATGGAAGAGTTGATTAAGAGACAGACAGATAGACAAGACAGGAAAGACAGGGACAAGAGACAAGACACGAGGCAGAACAAAACAGACCCAAGCAGCAAGACAGCAGACAAGAAGACAGACAGAGGGAGACGAGCGGACAGACAGTGACGGATGGGCAGACATACTGTACAGTACGCAAAGGAGGGGGAGGGAGGGTTTGGGTTGTTGGAGAAAGGGAAGAAGGAGGAGTAGGGTTCAAGTGGGGGATAGAATAAGGAGACTGTGACTTCAAACTAAAACAAATCAAAAACAAATCAAAAAAAAAAAGAAAGAAAACAGAAGACCATGGCTCAAAGTGGGTTTGGAGGTCTCACACACTGGGGCTTAAAATCAAGAATCAACTACACCTCCCTTCCTCCCCGCCTTTAACATTGCACCTCAATGCAGATGTAACTTTTAAGATCTTAGGGCTGGGTGGATGTGAGGTGTGTGTGTGTGTGGGAGGGACGGGTGGGGAGTGGAAGGGAGAATCAGGAAAGGGCATCAAGGATAGGTAGCATTCCAAAATACACCGTGTCGATCCAAATGGGATTCATATGATCGTTGCATGGGACGGATTAACTTTTCCAACAAAATGAGGGCACAAATACTAGCTACACATTGTGAGAGGGAGAATGACACTTACTGACCTGAGCTGTAAAATGCACACAGAGGGTCTTTTAATGTTCGGTTTGTTGTATCCAAGCATATTAGCAAAGAAAAGCACGCTGGTGGTGAGGGCCACGGCTTTTAACAGCCAAAGCATATTAGTACGCTATGGTTGGATGCAATCTCACATAAACCTTTGTTGGCTTCATGGTTTTTTCCTCCTCTGTTCTACTCTGTATGCATCCTCTCTCTGTTAATCACTATTAATGTCAGATATATTAAAACCTTGGGCAAGACACAGCTCAACCTTGAGGGCAAAGTTAACACTGACCTTTGGCGAAATGCCAGTTTTATGGAACACAAAAAAAAATCACGCTCTGATTTCGCATACAATTTCAAAACAAAAAAAAAATTGTTAAAAAAAGAGAAATCTTTTGAAGAGTAGGCTGTCCTTGAATAGCCAAACTCCATAGTTTTAAATAGAGGAAATGTTTTTATCAGCCTCTCTGGCCCTTCCAAAACTGTTGTAAGAAGTCATCAAGAGTCTTTAACTGCTCTGCCAACACCTAACTTCAAAAAAGGGAAATTAACTAATGGGAAGCATGACTTTTTGTTGTGGTATCATGCTCTTCTTACAGTAATTATGTAATAATTAGGAAGTCCAAATGGGGGGTATTTAAAAAAGAAAAAAAAACCATTTTGCTCTGGGGAGGGCAAAAAGCCAAATATAGAGTGACAGAAAATATATAAATGGAAGCTGTTTTGTCAAAAAAGGCCTACAGAAACAACAAAGGTGAAAGGGCAGCCCATTCCTCACAAGGACATGCATGGGTGTGGCTATGGCATGAGTGACATATACAGGTGCACCCCCATCCACTTGGGCAGACACCGGGGAACCAATACAATCCAAAACTGTCACCCAAGCCCATCCAAGCATGCCATTCATTCCCAAATATAGCATTGTTCCAGACACACGCACAAAACCAAAGGAAAGGAAATCAAACTGAACAGATCCACAAAAAGAACTAAGTCTGAACAGCATAGACAATACCAGAGTGCAGCTGTGTTCAACAAAGAGGAATGCATCTGAACTATTAGATGTTTCTTCAGCTATGATTTGTCTCTAGTTGAATTTAGCCTCCAATCCAAAAGAAAAATGGTAAAAACTCTGAATGTGGCGAACAGGGTTTGTATTTCAAGGGGATGTCCAATCAAAGTGTGTCTGATGGTGCACTTCTCTCCCTGGGGCTCAGGTCAGCCAATGGACCGGGAGCTACAGTGGCTGAGTGAATGAGGTTTCCCCACAGGAATATGTCTCTGTTCACCTTCCGGGACCTGTAATGTCAGGGGAAATGTGGGAGCTAACACCAGCCACCAGTCAAATGCTGTTAACTTTGGGCTGTGGCTTGCCAGAGACATTTGAGACATACCAATGCGCAAAACCACCCAGATTAAAGGCTCCATAGTGCTCCATAATGTATGACAGGTTGGTAACATTGATAAACATTGATAATAGAGAGCAAGGGGAGAGCCTACCTGTCAACAGCATACACCATGTGTGTCTGACACATAAATTTAGTCTTTAGTTACCACAGAAGATCAAGGGCTCAAGGTCAGCAGATAATAAAACACACTACATTAAATCTATGAAGAGAAGATGATAAATCAAGGGGGAACCACTTTGTGTCTAAATGTCAGTATCACATGCAAATGAGTCACAACGGTATTGTTAGCTCGACACATGCCTGTATGAAATGATTTAATGTTCAAGTGGACTCAGTAACTCTGACATGTCAATGGTTTGGTAAGTCAAAAACTGGGAAGTGTGTGTGTGTGGCTCCTATACTATTCAACCTTTCAAATACGGAACCAAAGAAAGAGAGAAAATAAAGAATCCCAATTGCATGGACAGGCTCCTCATTCACAGAAACCAGGAGCCCAGCCGGCCCATTTGGAATTAAGAGAAAGTAAAACAAACATATGCCTTTCATTTGGACTTCTAACAACATGTACTCTTGTTTCAAGCCCCAATGTGGAGAGAAAGACAAGAAGCCTCACAGTGGACGAGGTGAGAAGCAGTCGAGAGAGAACGCCAGAGTACTGCACTAACTCTAAGAGTGGGCGGTGTTGTGGAGGAATTTGTGCCAAAAAACAGAGGTCAGAAGGTGGACATTATCGGCCATTTTGGTGAGGCAGTTTTTTGTATTTTAAATTGCTGCCCCAAAATGAAGGGGGAAGCCAAAATAATGTGCAGCCTTTAGTGTCACCTTGAAGCTGAGATTACACCCTCTTGCTGCCCGAGGACACAGGCGCAGTATGGAGATCCTTTAGTCACACTTGCTGGGTGAGGCCTATGGCATTTACATATAAGCCGCAGGGGTCGGCCTGTATTAACATACCTTGGCTGTCGCAATGCTAAACAGTTGCTATCTGTGGCTCATCAAAATGGAAATTATTACCTAAAGGAAACTGACAAGAATCATGGCTGGGGTATCTTATAATAGCAAGCGGTGGATTGAGGGGATTTTGAAGCACATCACCTTTTTCTATTGATTTACAGGTAGACGACAAGCAGCCAAATAATACTGCTAGTATGTCCCCTCACTGTGGTGATCCCTTCAGAGAGGATTATCAGTCAGATTGAGAAGGGGAGTGAAATAATATATTTGCATTGGAGTATTGGGTGGCAACAATTTTGGTTAGCATGAAAATAAATGCTTGTCAGATAGTGGTTTGATGTTTTTGAGGGGTGGTTTTAAAATTCAGGACTCCTTGAGGCAAACATCTAATAGAGATGGCAGGGATTTGCTTTGGCCAGTGAGAACATAAGGTGTAATCTAGCTTTCTTTCCCAACGTTACACACAAATGCAGAGCAGGACATGCAAGCACATCAAAAAATCAGGCACTTTGTAGGAGGGCAAACGTGCACATGCGTACATCATAGCTCAGTCTTCCTGCATCAGTGTCATTCATAGGAGTAGTAATTAGATTTTAGGATAGACAGGTTTCATTATCTCCTGTGAGATTGTGCCATTCTTTGTGGACTTAGCGACAGATTTTTGACTGGCGGCTTTCACAAACTGAGCTATTACAATTACTGACAAAGTCTTTTAAAGTGAGTGGTTTAAGATATGATGAAGCAGAGAACTTAATTTACATCTGGAATAAGTGCTAGATCGGAGACATGATTTTATATATATTTGTCTAATGACTAGCCTTAAGGAAAACATTATGTGGCTGGTGCAATGGGAGGAAATAGCAAGGATGCAAAGCCAAAAATATATCAGCTACACTCAGCACCTTATGAAAGGAAACACAGGCTTATACTGAATATCTTTACAGGGAGGTTGTCTGTTAAGGGTTTTCCTGTGGCTCATTAAAAGTCATGACTATCAAAAAGGCTTAGTTAATAATAAAAAAAGGGAAAACAAAAACTTAAGACTCTAAATTCTATTGTTGGTTGCACAAACTTGGCAGGGGAATTGAGACTGTCAAGGTGACCTACAGCAAAACAAGTTATGGCTCCAGCAGAAGAGAAATGAGCAAATGTTCTAAGGTTTGTAAAGCATGAAAATTGCTCATTTGTTTGCTCCCTGTGCAGCGGTCGTTTTCAATATGACTTTCAGATACTTTGCAGAGATCAACTTAATCCCACGAGATCAACGTTCTTTGACAGCCGTACATACAAAACCCCTTCTCTCAAAGGAGGCTAACAGAGGCAGAAGTTTGTTTTCTTCTCTAGGTGAATAAATAATATGCTTGAACTACTCACACCTATTGAGCCACATGTGGTACTCCGAGCTGAAAACAGTGGTTCCTTTCCAAAAATGTATGAGAATCTCAATTTTCTTTGACTGTTGCAAGACTAAACTATAAATGCCTCAAATAATGATTATTGTGTGACAAGCTGTAGGCTAGTTTGGATTTAGTCACATCAACCAGAAAATCAATTGTATTCTAGGAGTGTTCATGCAAGGGGAATGATAAATCATAATTTGATCTAGTGTCAACTGCGAGGGAACATAAACAGCAGTCAGTCAACAAAACCAATCACATCTAAACTGCCACCATTTGAAAATACAAGATACTCTTAGCACCCGCCATGCAATAGCGAATGTGATGTCTAAGTCATTATATTGTTATTGATCCACATGACACTGTAAATGGCATCCCTTAATGGCCGCCTGAAATCACCATGGAACCCAATCAGGCCCAATCAGGTCTAATTTTTGCAGTAATGGATTGCTATAAACAAGATGACAGGAACACTGGCTGTATACACACTTAGCATTTCATTCGGCATTTGCATTTGCACTCCGGGACTCAAGAAGCAGAGCAGCATCATTTTGAAAAAATAAAACATAACACAAATCTCACGATCAAATGAAGCACAAGAAGACACATCTTTAAAGAAAAGTAAGTTCAGGGACAAAACTAAAGGAAAGTTCACACACACAACACCAGAATCACAACACACAAAATAAAAAAATAAAATGAAGGAAAGCCAAAAAAGGGGTTGTTTCAGGGAAAACACTTGGAGATCAACCAAAAGAAACAGAAAGGACCAATCAAAACAAAATTAACAACAGGGAATGCAAAATCAAGACCAACACGGCCAAAGGAATTCTGTGCAGGCATGCGAGCGCAGTTACATTCTCCCATCATGCAACAAGTCCTGTTATTTACACGTGCTGGGTTTTTCCATGACAACACGTGCAAGAAAAGCCTTTAAGTGCAGAAGCAATACCAAAGGATGCAAAACGAGAAAAGGCCCCACAATGCAAACATAAAAGTAAATTAACAAAACCCGAGTTTATCGGGTTTGCTTTCATCATTTCTTCCTTGGAAATAAAGAAACATTCCTTTCATAATCATTTAGCAGTTTGGATTTACTGATTAGTATTTCTTCAAATTAGTCATGAATCGAGCTCTGTAATAGGCAAATACAGCTAAAATTTTTCAACATGTTGAATTTTTTTCAAATGTGGGTTAAAAAAAGTAAAAAAGAAAAAACACACCAACCTTCTCGAAGCTCTGAGGGATGTAAAGGGGTTGATGCAGAACACAATGACATGAGGAGAAGAGAAAAATAGGGGAAACACAGAGAGAGTAAAAAAAGCCACCTCAAGGTGTTTAGCTGCAGCTACATTTCCCTTTTCTTTCATCCTTTTTTTCCTTGCTTTTCCCTTACCCCTGCTACCAGTGACACCCGTCTTGAAAGTACACTTGCCTGCCCCGTCCCACCCTTAGATAAACTTTGAACCAAAACAATCAGATTCACCCCAGTGGCCTCACTGTTGCCTGGTCAGAACAAAAAATAGTGAGGCACCACTGGAGTTAAATCAAGTGTACCACACTCATAATACAAAATTTCACAAGCTCCTTTTAGCCACAAGGAGAGGCTCCTATGGTGGCAGTATTTGCTTTTTTTAGAGAAGGAAACCAAATAAAGAGAAAATAAATAAAAACTAATGAGAGATAGAAAAGAAAAAAGACACAGTTTGGCTGAAATTAGCAGCTGCAGTTTAAGACAGTAACAGTTGATATTTTTGAAGCCAATCAGAACAACTATCATCCCCTTTGTTTAGACAGTGATCTCGATCTTTTGTTCATTATGCTTCAGATAACATTAATGCTTATCATTATTTAGTCTTTTAAATTGATCCCTACCACAGCTGCTAATCTCAAGTGCATTTCGCTTTGTGAACAAAACATAGTCAACATCAAGTATCAGAATTGATTGACAAAAGTTAACTGAAAACAGACAAAGGTTGACACCATCGAGGCATAACAAGTGTGTTACATCGTGTGAAAGTACCTGCGTAATTATGACTCTTGTGTAGGCTTTTAAAAGCATGCTGATGGAGCCAGTGTTCATGAGGATTGCATGAATTGTTGGAAATGGTATCAAGATACATCTGTGTGTACGAATACACATTCCAGTACTGTGCCATGGAGGTGTTCCCATTATCATTTTATAATGATTTCTGTAGTGCTCTTCATTGCAGTACGTTGTTAATCTTTTAATTTGTGCAATACTCTACACGAAAAAAGTGCACGGCTACTTGACATTAGGTGTCACTGCATCACATGAGCTTCCAGGATGAATGCTGGCAAGGAGAGACACTAAACATATTTCTACCTACAGCCCCTCACGGTTCAGTGTTTCTTCCCTACACTGCTACTTCACAGGGTATGATAATAGCAATAATAATGAAAAAGCAGCTCCCTGACCCATTTTATAATGTCAGTATGGTGAATTATTTATTGGGAACAAAGTTATTTGGTACACAGCAGAGGGAACAAACTGAGTAGATACTGAAGCATCTTTATTTAATATGCACAATATAAATAATGCATGTCCGAGATGCATCTGCTTCAATTTATCAAAGCTCCCTCAACAGGGATTCAATGTCATTTAGCATTAGTGGTAGAGGCTCGGCTTTTGTCTTCATTGCCTGTTTCCAATGAAACTCAACCGTCCCTGTGACTGTTTGTTTCTCATATCTCCACTTTGCTGGAATATGCCAGCCAAAATGACTACTGACTGTTTAAAGCTTTAAAGATAATACCCCAAAGCAGAAACAGGGGAATTCTATGGATTTATGCTCCAGAACACCATGCTGAAAAAGTAGAGGGAGTATAACATTTATAACCTCTGGGATAGGACATTTTTATACAATACAAAGCATCGCCTTTACTATTTATTCACCAAGTAAATCCTTTTTTAACTCCATATCTGGAGAGCAGGAAGGGGTTTGGATTTTGATTGGTGGGCTGTAATACCTCGCCACCCAATCAAAATCAACACTTACCGTAGTGCTCCTGTACCTGCAAGAAAAACTTCCCGACCCTGTTTGGGCTCGATAACTTTGACAAAGGCGCACACATTACAAGTAAGAGGTGTCTCACAACTGATAGAGTAAAGACATACGGCTTGTTGTGCTACACATTTCCTTCCGAGTGAGTAGGGGAGGGCATTCAAAGACAAAATGGAGCATAACATCATAACAGAGAAGAACATTAGTTGGTCAATTATAGTTTTGCATTTGGAAGTTTCAGTGCATATGAAATTACATTTGTGGCCAGGCAGCTCTATCAATGCTTAAAGATTTAAATTACTGGGATAATACCGTTTTGCAGAATACATTTTTGTGCAAATGCAGCTGTGCTTATGAAAGTAATTATCGTTTGTTAATCTCTACATTAATGCCACTTAAAGCTGAGCTGCACTGTGCAGGCTGTTTTAGTCAGAATGGGTGGATGTCTTCATTTCTTTCTTTGAATTTTGGCCTGACTCTTGGGCCGGGTTTCTCCCTACCTCGCACATAAAGGTTAGCAGGGGACGAGTAGCGCACGCCTTCCACATTAGACGCCACGCACTCGTACTTCCCCTGGTCGGTCTCCTCGCTGTTCTCGATCTGCAAGGCACCTGGGAAATGACAACATGCAACAAAGGCAAGGGGGGAGGGGGAGAGAGAGAGTAAAAGAAAGAAAGAGAGGGAGAGAGTCGGGAGGAGACAATTAGTTGATCTGTCAGTGATAATGAATGAAGAAGCCAGATCATCTTGAACTGGAGTTTCTCCACAATATCAGTTCTCTAAAAATAGAATAAGATCTAAATAAATGAGTCTGAACTAAGTTTGTGGTTTTTGTTTGCAACTCTAAAAATGTACAACATTTGTTTTAATAAAAAACGGCTGAGATGGGGTATCTGTGGTGAATTGAATTACCAAAAAGAAGCAATTACATACATTTTCATACAATTATAACAAAAAGAAAAACTAAAGTGATGAGTTATGACCCATATGAACAAAATCACTGCTACAGAGTTACTCAATGAATTATATATTTTAAAAATGTGCTTTAAAGTCCCACAAGTTTTCATCCCAAAGTAGCACACTGCCTCTAAGTTATGCTTATATCACACACACATCGTATTCCATCTTTGTTCCTCCATGCTGTCAAATTTTAGGGTATCTGTTTTAATATGAGTCCCTCGTGGCTCGTTTATTTCAAACACAGTGCATTTTTCCAGGTTTTATCTCCTGTATGAGCACCTAAATGCTTGGCACAAACAGTGGAGAAAGGGGGCGTAAGGGGGGAACGAGGAGGAGAAAGAGAGGGAGGGAGGTGAAACAACGCGCGTCAGATCATTCCTCGTTAGAACGCCGTTGACGGCACTTCCTGATGATATCATTAGGGCTTCTGGCTGGCTCAGCAGACAGATTGCAGCCCAGGCCTCCCTGACAAACACAGCACCAGCACTCGTTAGTGTTTAGCCAGGAAGCATCAACACGGCAGCCACTGCCCAGGATGCTTTGCAATATACCATAACTTACTCCATCAAATCAGTGAGTGGAAGGAACACAATGTTATACAAAGCTGCTATTCTGGAACATCGGTCTAATAACGCTGCTCAGCTGTGCCACAAATGAGCCCATCGATTCTGCTTAATTATAAAGATTAGTCACGCTTCCACCTTAGCCTAATTCTCTAAGAGTATTTTACACCCTCAGTCTGTCAGTATGAAGATATCTGCCTTAAAAAAGAAAGCAGACCTTAAGCTAAAACAATCCATACTCTATTTTTTCCTCCTCCTCATTTCCCTCTGCAGCTCAGATCATACTCGTCCCCCAGAGGGAACCGTTCCTGGCACATAGCTCACGAACCAAATGAAAATGTCTACCTGCAGAGTGCAGGTGGTGCTGGAGTCTTCGCTCTACGTGTATGCAGGGTTCTGATTTGGATGTGTTTGATGTGCGCTTGAAACGACAAATGCCAGTGTGGTGGCAGGTGGGTTGGAGTGTGCTCAGAAGCCGAATGCCTCAGCACCGGGGAGATCACAAAGTAACGACCGTGTGAAGTTCAACTCCAGGTGGACGCATCCAGGAAAGCTCTGCCAGAGGCTCCTCAGCTTCTGTCCCTGTGCTGAATAAGAAAATCTTTGGAAGGCTGAAGTTTAAGATGTTTTTTTTTTCAATGCTTCATAAATAATAATGCTGAAAAAGCCAGCTGAGGTCCAAAATCCCATTTTGTGGACTGTTAAGGTGAATGCTCTATATTTTATTTGCTGTCATTCCATGTGTGCCAACTGCTGATGGCCTGCTGGTCCAAATGCTTCCAAAAATATATTGTATTATCAAAAAGAAAAAAGAGGAAAAATCTTAACATCTTATCTATCTGATCAACAAAACACAAATGCTAACATGTGGCTGGGTGACAGAAAATTGGCCAAGCAGAGCAAAATGAGAGCCAATTAAAACACACATTGGCAGCTGTAAATTACACCTCCTGGCATATGTAAGGGAGTAAGAGCGAGAGAGAGCATGACGGGGAGAAACATAGATAGTTTCTGACAGGATGGAGGGAGTTTCATCTGTTCCTTTCCATCTTTGATGGAGGATTCTTCCTAGGTGGTATTATCTATTGTTTCCAATCCCCCTCCAGCATCATTACATATTCCAGCTATCTTTTAGTGAAGACCACAGAGAGACTCTCTACACAGGCAGAATACAGGGAAAGGGAGAGTGAAGTGAACTCTGAGAAAAAGTGAGGAGGAAATTGTCTGGAGGGAGGGAGAAAGGCAAAAGGAGCAAGAGACACAAAAGAGGAGGGGATGGAGGAGGAATCGGGGTTTACATACTTATTTTCCCTGTCCCTATTCTGTCCCTAGATAAAAGGAAATTGCTTGACTTGTCACGAACACACCCTCATGAAAAACTAGGTGAGGCAAGATTTATCTCAAAATGGCTTACTGCTGGAAAAGGTATCAAAAATCAATCCAACTCCGACCATGTTTATCAGCTATTAAGTGAGATGAGATTTGAGTTTGAGTAAACAAATGTGTAATGAAGGAAGACGTTTCAAAAGGACCTGGGACCAAAATCCAAGGAGGAGTGAAAAGGATTGCATGTTTTAAGAGGTGGTTCCCCTCTGTTTCTAATTTACACATAGAACAGATAAAGTTGCCTGCTGGTGTTATAAGAGTTGTTGTCCCTTAAGTCATCTTCATTTTAGTATATCAGGTGTCCCTTTACATAATCTGTTGAAGATCTTTCCAATTGATGCTATAAAGACTTATGAAATTGTGATATTTTTTAGAGCAGTAATAGCTTTCTTGGGTGTGCAGTCAGTTTAAAGCAAGATAATGTTAGCTTTTAAGAAAACAGACCTCCGAGGGCTTTTAACACACAAATCCAAGCGAACCCTCTTTGATGTACTATCTGCAGCAGCAGCAGGCGTGTGTATGTGCTCACACTAAAACAAACTCCACCCTTTGAAAAGCCTTGTCACCAGCATGTGTCTCGTTCCTACCATTTCCTCTTTTCTTTTTTAAAAAATGACTGCACTCTCTGTGTTTTGCATAATTGTGCGCTGTCTACCCTGGCAGCCTGTGGCTGAGCAGAGCACGATTGGCCAGTGGCACTTTTTTTTTTCTTCCTTTATCAGGAAAAAAGGGGAAACACAAGGCGTGAAACAAATGCTAAAAATTATCTGTCACTAGCACAATATAATCCATGCAACGAGTTTGTTTGCACAATGGGTGTTCACTGATAAAGACTTGCCTTGCTGCTAACACAGATTTAAAATGTCAGTCTCAAAATAGTCACATGGTGCTTGTGTAGTTAGGCCTGTTTGGGGCCTAATGGCATGTCTTCAATGTCTCGGCCCAGGAAATCTTATCATAAGCACAATAACAGTGAAAAACTATCAGAGTCAAGTTTAGTTGGGGAACAGGTTGTGATATTTCAGAATTCAGCTTGACAAAGGGTTGCATGATCACAACAAGTTGTTGTCTTAACTGCTTAAACTTTGTGATGCTTTTTATAAACTGTAACTTTAATTTAACAATGTCAAGTTTTTGGTCAAACTTCAGCTGTTGGATTTTGAGTTCTAGGGAATATGTTTATTTTTCAAAGTTAATTTATCTCACCAAAATGGAGTATGTTCAAGATAAAGAATGTTATTAAGAGCTGTTTTGGACATTGAAGATGTCAGATATGAGAGCCAGGTCCTCTCTATACCTAGAGGCCACAATCACCATAAATAAACCCAAAAAAACACTGCCCCTGCTGAGTAATAATTGATGTTTTCTGGGTCAGTGGGGAAAATACTTATGCCATGTTGCTCATTTTGTCGTATTCTTTGAGGTGAACTGCATCATTAGGATTTACAAAAACTAGTTGCAACAATTAAATAAATCCCTAATCATGATGACGCCACTTCCATGTGGACCAGTTAGTCTCTATCTCAGTCAAAGTGACCCTTCCTGCCCACCAACACTCACAGCCTCCAATTTCCACTACAACCCACTCCCAGCTGTCTTGCAGCATGTTCACTGCCTTCATCCATTCGATGAGAGACGCCATAATGGGCAGTGGGTCTGAGACATTTGTTCCAGCCTTGACAGCTGCCCTGGTTAACAGCACTGCATGCCGCAGGCTTATTGGATGAGGAGCGTTGAGGTGCCAAGGTGTGATAACAAAGAAGAGCGCCTGGGCAGAGTTCAGCAATCATGTTTTTGAAGGCCTATTAAGATTCAGGAACAGACATCCTAACCAAAGCTGTTTAAAAAGGACACTTTATTTGAGCAGTCTTCATTCTTTTGCTAAATATTTTTAGGGGTTGAGATTTATCAAAAGCAAAGCTTGCAATTTATTCTTTCATTGGAGTAGGTCAAATATACAACAGTGCATTTAAGGGAAAACATTTCTTGCCCTTTTTGTTAAAAGAAACTCCACAAGACGTGTTGATATGATAAAGTTTTAAGAACTATTCAATAGGCTAATCAAAAAACAAATACAGTCAAGTTTGATGTAGGAAAAGGAAGGGACAGAAAATTCATAGGACATGGAAATTGGAGCGAGAAATGTAGAAAGGAAAAAAAAAAGCAAAGGGATTGAAACAAGCCCTCAGCAGTGGGAGGAAGTGTTGAAGTGACAGACAAGTACAGGAAAAAGAAGGACAGATGAGGGGATAACAGAAAAGCAAGGAGGGGCCAGCATGGATGATTAATTTCAGAAAGTGCCTGAAGCCGTGGTGTGCCCACCCTTGTCGCTGCTTTGTAGCAGCTTTGCCATGTGTACCCCCCTCCTGTCCCATTTGTGTAATTCAATTAGTGTGCTCCAGCGGGCCTTGATTGATTTGTTTAGGCGATCAACAAAATGGCTGGCCAAATCTCACTCTCTCTTTCTCTCCCTCTTGCTTCTTCTGCAGCCCACTCAGGCCTGCTGGTGGCACACTGTTCTTTCATCATTCTATTTCTTGTTCGTCACTTCTGTCCATCATTAGTCCCTCATTTCTCATCCATGCTCCTGTCTCTTTATTCTCTCTTCTCTTACCCAAGAAAGCATCCGCATAGCAATTAAAACAACAAATCAGCAACTTTCTCAATAAAATTACATGATTAGTTTATTGATATTTCCCAAGCTTTACATACAGAGTCCTTTAAGCTGAGTATCAGGTCGTATGAGTCCTGAATAGATTGCATTGTTCACAAACTTGTAGTCTGAATAATCACACAACAGAATAGTCAGCCAGTATGGACAAACAGCGGCCAAGTTTGGCTGTGCCCTTCTCTCTCAGTCTTCCTTTCCTCCTGTCTGCATCCAGGCTATCACTTGGGTCCTCTGCCACCACCTCAAGGTCATTGCACAGTGATCACAGCAGCATGGGGCCCCACGTATGATGCCATTGTTGTCAGTGCCCATCTGGTTGCTTGTAACGCTCCCATGAAATCAGTAATGATGCAAGTAGGGAGTCCAGCAACCTTTCTATCTGATGCCTACCTCAAGGCCAGCACCTGGTTGGCTCTGTATGGAGACTAAATTAATGCAGGTTTTAAATTTTGGGAATCTGCTGATCCATATGAGCGTGATGCTGCTGCGTCCCAGTGACGCAAATTGAGTGATTTCCACCCTACTGCTGCATCTGCTGTCTACATTCTCTCTCCTTGGACTTCAATCTAAACCCTTTACATAATGCTGCACCCTGTCTGTGCTGAGTTTGAATAGTTCTTATTTCTATGTTGCAAGATAGAAATGGACTCTCTTTCACTGTTAACACACTTTATATCTATTGTTGCATCTGTCAAAAGTTTTTCCCTTGTATGGAAAAGTTTTAATAGCTTACCTTTTGTGGGGACTAAATACAACTTAAGACAATTAAGAAAAACACCCTGTGGTTCGGCGGCCTGGTTCAAGTTATTTTTTAAGCTTGCCACCAGCACCAGCCCTACTGACAGCCCTTTTTCTTACGTGCCCCTTTGACTCCTGGGAGTTCAACAGGGGTAAATGATGGGGACATCCCTTATTCAAAATGTTAGCACTGAAACCAACCCAGCCATTTTGACAGGAAATACCTAAAGAATAAAGAAGCTAAAGATCACAAAAATATTTAAAAAAATGTTTTTCAGAGCGATAAAAGTCAAAATGAAATACTTTTTGGTCTATTTTCAGTGAGTAACCTTACTTTGCTTCATGTACTGACTTTGAGTAACCATGCAAACTATGAGCAGAAAAAAACATTCTCAGAAACCTTGATCTCAATAATATTTGCATCACTCTCCAACTCTTATGATATTCATTTTTTTTCTACTCACACAGGGCACAGACTCCTGAAGGCAAGTCAGTGTTAGTATGCGGTTATGCAGTGGTGAGAAATCGCCTTTTTCAGGCCGCTGATCTCATTATGCAAATGCAGAGTTCATAAGTCACGCTTGCTTTTGTTCACCACAATATGATTTATGAGACCTCATCCACACAAAGCAGAGAGGGGAGGGCCGGGGGGTGGTGATGGTGGTCATGAATGAAGGAGGAAAGGGTCTTAATTCACTACAAAACCTCAGGTGCCCATGAATATGATTAAGAGCATGTTGCTGTTTGGAAATGTGTCTCATGTGACTTGAACGAAACAGTTGAGGATGGAGGAACCTAAATTTAACTGGTAGGACTTCACTGGAAATGTAATAACCTTAACATGTAACTTAACATGTAAAACCAAACCAAAAGCGTTTACTCTTCCTCTGAATATAAGAGGGCTAAAATGGCAAACTAAGATAATTACTTACCTGCTCAGCCTGTGAAGCAAAAACACTTTACGACAAAAAAACATATAATCAAGGTGTGCATTCATTATAAAGCCTGGTGGTTAGACACAATTGAAACTGTCCAAAATAAATAAATAGAATTAATTGGGGTCACAGTCCTTTACTTCTTTGTACCTGGGTAATCCTTTGACTGTATCAAAAATATATCTGGTACGTTAGGGTGTGGGTGTTATCTTTGAAACAGCAGCCATTGCACCCATCCACTTTTCTGGTTTTCTCTGAATGAGTATCAATGCAGCAGGCTATCAGGAAGGAAGCATATCAAATCTATTGCCACCTTTTCCCTGACACACCATGAGTATGTGATATGGTTTCTGCTCTGGTGGTTGACAGAAGGATTTAGAGGATATCAAAGCAGAGATTGAAGAAAGGCCTTAAACGGATTGAGTTGAACAGTTTACAGTATTCAATACCTTGGCCTTATCAACATAAGGCCATCACTGCCCACCACAAATTCCCCACCCGCCGCCAGTTCCTTGTCCATGTCCAAACAATTAAAATGTCAGAAGAGGCACAAGGCAAAAATATCATCTTGTAAAATCCTTCACCACCCCTCCACTCTGCTTCCCAATCTTGTATCACAACCAATCACAAACATAGTTTAAGCAGTGAAATACTTTCTCGACGCTGCTGATGATGATGAGGAGATAGTGGGAGGGAACAAACAACACAAAAAAGAGGTGAAGAAACTGTACATCAATGATGACATGGGAAACAGAGGAGTGAAACACATATGATCACAGCGTGAACATAGCACATGAAACCCAAACACAAATGAGACACTAATGTTAGTGGAAAGGTTTGCAATTTTAGGGAGGGAAATTCCAATGGAAATTCCACTTATTAAGTCAGCTGGGTAGAGTTAGGAGCAGTTATGACTGGTTTAGTATTGATTTAGTTCTTTTTATCTTTTTCCTTTTTGCTGTGTTGGTTAAACATCTTACCTCGAATCGGAGTACCCTCTGGAGGAGACACAAAAATGGAAGACACAACATCAGTTTAGTTCAATGTTAATGTTGGATATAGTTAGAAGAGTTATTTGAGTTTGGAGCTGGGTCACTAGAATTAGATTGTCAAATCAATGGACGATCTTTTATGAGGGGGTTCAGAAATTTGTTTACATAGAAAAATAACTTTAACAATACCTCTCAATTGCTGGTATCGCAAAGGAACAGAGCAGTTGGAAAGCTGTGCTTTCTTTATTGTTTCCTCTTTTCCTTACCTTTGACATTTCGAGAAAGGGCTTACAACGCTTCATCAACAGAGCTGAAGACGCTTAAGGTCTTGGCATGTGTTCTATCATGGCTGTAACTGGGGTGAAAAGGCAAAGCAAGCAACATTAGACCTGGAGACATTGGTCAAACTAGTGGCAAATGACCTTTCCCATCCAGCTGAGCTTAAATAAGAGGTCAGTCAAACAAGTTTGGGCACCACTTTTATATCCTGTTATTCTACATGAGTATGAAACAAACTTGCTGAGGGCGGTTTGGAGTCCCCACTGAAAAAGGCTCTGGCTGCACCTCCAGGCAACGGCAAGTAAAATCAGATTCAAAGTCTTATCAAACTCATAGGTCATAAACTTAGCTCTAGCGGGACAGATTGACTCTTCACCCAAGCTTCTCATTCATTCTACCTCCTCTTCCCGTTCTATCTCCCCTGCCTTTTTGTTTTATTTCACTGGGAATATTATGTTTCTCAATTCTATGTTTATTGTGACTATGTATTTTGTTAAATGCCTGACAGCAAGTCAAATGTCCCATTAGGGACAATAAAATATCGAGCTCATCCAGCCAGTGGATGGTAGGTTTTTAAACATAGCCTGGGTTTTTGCTGTAAAATGATGCATCATGGATCCCTGTTAAGAGGAGCTTTGGGTGTGGGTTGGGAAGTCAGCTTAACTTCAACCACCTCTCTGGCAAACATTTAACTGTCCCTTCCCTCTTAGCTTTTATTTTTCTCTGTTGAATGGTTTTGTTGAAAGCTTCTCAAAACTGTTTAATCTTTTCTTACATTATCTGCCCCTTCACTCAATTCTCTCTTTCTGAGTTTTTGTGCTTTTCAGTCTTCCAGTTTCTCTTCTTGCTTTTTTCTTAGTCTCCCTTTTAAATCTCAGGATGACTCATGGCAACAATATGCCTTCAGCAATCCCTTGAGAGTGCCAACATGGTGGTGACAACCCAGTAGATGAACCCCATTTAGCATAAATGGCCTTCAGGCATAGAGCTGAGGGTCAAGGGTGTGCACTACCCATTGAGCCGCACACAACAGGCCTTGTCACAAGCCAGTACTCCTTCCAACCATCTGTACAATCATGACCACAATACTCTAGTTATTCAACGCTCTAACCGTCATTCAATCAAGCATCCATCCATCCATCCTACAGTTTAAAGTCACAGCCAAATTAAGTATTCCGTCCTCTATCTAGCAACATTTCTTTGCCTTCTGTGAGAGCAACTATTTGACAGGCCTGCAAGATCAGAAAGGAAGGCACCACAGAAGTCACAGGGAGGGAGCAGTGAATCTACACAGAGCTTCTTTTGGATATCTGAAGTCTGTGCCCTATCTCTGAGGGTGAGTCCAGCCTTCCTTCAAAGGAAACCCACTATGTCCGCTTGTTGTTGTGATATCGCACTTTAGGTCACCACCCAAAACTCATGACCATGGATGAAAGTTGAAATGTGAGTCAACTGATAAACTAAAAGCTCTGTTTTCTAGCCTAGTCCCCGTTCACCACAAAACATCAGTCCAAGACAACATTTAGGTTGACAACTAGTATGCCAGATAATTTCCTCAACATTACCATCGATGATTGGAAATAAATAAATAAAATCTAAAGGGAACTGATATTCCACAGTACATTTAAATGTGCCTACAGAGGCATCCATTGTGATACCAGCAGGTGGGAGGTAATCACTGATTTTGAAGTTTTGCCTGGTTTGCAATGAACCTCTATTGATTTAACTCCATTCTTTGGAGTAACTGAATAGTGCAGCTCTGCAACTTTGACCTGATCCAAGAATAATGTAAGAGCTTGTTTAAAAACTATTATAGAAATATTTCAACAAAAACTACACAGAGGTGTTGAACTATGTGTTCTCACTCTTACGGTCACATTTACAATAAATACCTATAACAATTGTTTTTGGATGCTGCTTTAAGATTGAGGTTAACTTGGGTAACTTAAAAGATTGCCTTGACTTAAACATCTGAAATTGTGCAGTACAGCTCTAGTGATACTTTTGGGGGCATTGAGAAAACAGGCAAAACAACAGGAAGCTTTTAATAATTTTTGCAATGATTTAGAGACCCCATACTCCACAGATAATCACAAGACAAAGAACAACAGGGGTCCGTCAATTACACTGTTAAAGAGTTAGAGTTTGATTAGGGGCTGCAAAGCTGTTGGTTTATTTTGCTTTAGCTGTGATGACGTTTTAGTGGGATGTTAGGGTTACTAGTTAAAAGGTCAGGTGAGGTTAAGGTTAGAATTAGGTTAAGGTTAGGATAAGGTTTAGGTTTAGGTTAATAAAGCAGTTGTTAAGGGGAGGGGTTATTGCATGTAGACTTTACACAAGACTGGGAGACAAAGGAGCGACAAAAAAGGAGGAAGAAGTGAGAAGAAAGATAAGTGATTGAGGTCATTCGGTTCAAAATAGTACCAAATAAAAAGGAATTAAGCGACCTTGATAATTGGAACTTCTAGTTTTCAGATGACACAGCAGCATGATGAGGCAAAAATAAAACTTGGTTTAACTAACCTTTATTAATTTACACTGACAAATCCACCTGACTTACAACATGCAACCCAATGGCCATAAGCTCCCCTGCTAAGCTTTGGTCAGCCAGTGGTTGATCAGCTTACAGTGACAATGACCTCAATATATCTAAACAGGCCACTGACCTCGTCACATTATGAAACTCGGTATTATTTGCTCCACAGAACACCCCATCTGTTTTGTTAAACAGCCCTCTGAATATATTAAAAATGAAATTGAAGGATGTAGTCTGGCCTGGGGCAATCTGGCCAGAGATGTTGCCCATCTGCGTGTGAGACGGATAGGGTTGCGTGATTGGCTGGGAGTCAAAGCCTGACCGACCTCCAGAGGGCGTCTGGCTGACCTTCTCATCACCACAGACATCCGACTGGGATCCTGGTGGTGTCACAGCAGGTCTCAGGTGAAAACTGACTGTTGTCACCACATCTGCAAAGATCCCAGCTGCCCCCTGAAGAGCCATTTGACAGAAACATGTATGGTCTTTTTTCCGCCACATTCAGATTAGAATTCAACTGACTGCATGAATCGCATTGGAATATGCATAATGTAAAACTCTGTGTGTTTAAGGGGACCATCAGTGTCAGGTCAAGATTTTCAAACTTTCTATTCCAAAGGACCTTAATCTTTATGAATATGCCCCTTCCAATCCTCTCACTGTCCCCCTGGCCTCTGGTTAATCTTTTCTGGCTGACAAGGCAGCAAGGGGCCTGGGGTCTGCGGCCACAGGGACTTGGGGGGAAATGTCAGGCTCCCTCCACACTTCTGGAGAAGCTCCTCAGGGGACTGCAACGCAAATATCACTGCCCCGCCAGCACAGCATGGTCTGGCACATGAAGAACCAGCCAGCCAGGAAGTCAGCAATTTAGCAAGCAAGTGCTGGCTGCTCTATTTTCCTGTATATGATCAAAAGTGTAAATGTGACAATGGGTTTCTATTGTTGGTGGCAATAATTTGAAACAGATTGAGAATTGTATCACTGCAGGAATGAGTTCTGCACGAGAAAAGTGGGAGATTCATTTGGACCCATTGTGCCACTGTAGAATTAGATTTTTTATTTAACCTCCAATTACAGGTGAGGAGTTACTGAAGTTACCCCTGAGGCTTGAGAGTGCACTTCAAGCAAAAGAGGAAGTATAAAGCCCCCCAGAAATAGTCTACAACAATCTGGTCAACAGAGGGGCCTTAAACTAAATAGCCAGTTCAATTGCTGCCTTAAAAAGTTTTTACTTTTTTGGGAAATTTGAACATCATCTAAGAAAAGAAGCAAATAAGCTGGTCACCCAAGATGGCTACCCAAAGCCTTGGGGGTTAAAGTGAACAGGCCATTTTCTCATTAGATTAAATCATGCCTTGATACTAAATAAGCCCTTTGGCAAAAGTGCTACTGAAAAAAGGCAAGCCTGAAAGGCTATCCTTAACCTATAAGAGCCCTTTGTATTTAAACAAGGGAAGTAATTTCCTCCCCTGCCCTAAGACAAACATATAAACTGTAGTTTGAACTGTAGGTAAAATACACCCTGCTCAAAATGGCTTGGTATATTTTTGCAAGGAGTTCAAAAAGTCAGGAGGAAGACAGAATGTGGAGGAATGTAACGATCTCTTGAGCCCTTGTGTTTTAGCACAAACAACAGAGCATAAGCCAGAGACTTGTAAGCTCTGGGGGAGTGTTGTCTGATTTGGCGAAAGGAGAAAATGCTCTCCTGAGAAAATGTTTGGCCAAGACCAGAGGGTTGACCCAGCCCAAGTTTGGAATTGGAGGGCTCAGCCATACAGTGATTCTGCAGTAGCCACCACCTGGAAAGAGCCCAAGCATCTTTCAGTGTGTATCAGTACCTCCTGCATTTTCTGAGGGTATTTTTGGACCTTAAACCATGTTTCAAGGTTGAACAATTTACAATGAATACAAAAACAGCCAGGAGTGTATTATTGGGCGCAGCACATTCTATAAATCTTGCAAAGAAAACAGAAAACACTGTGGGCTGGGACTGCACATTAATAATTGTTTCGGATTCAAAGGGAGTCCAATTATTTCCTCAAAGCCTGCTGTCTTTTTACAAAGCAGAGAGAAAGAACGAGATATGACAGGAGGCATAAGAACAGAAAAGTCTGGATAAGTCAACCACTGTCTAATAAAGTTGCTAAAATACTGTAGATAAGGTGGTTTAACGGGGCAGTCTTGATATGCATATAAGCATTAAAATACATCAGCATGTTGCCTTAAAAGACCTGCTCTACAAAAAATTCAGCATAAATAAAAATTGTGCTGCTCAAAGGTGGACTGTGATAACAAGCCACCCCATCCTCAACTCATGCTGCTGCTTGTCCTTGATTTCACTTTCTGTGTTTGGTTCCAGTCTGAGGGGGTGAAGGAAGATAAAGTTTGAATATGAAAGAAGGAGGGATAAAAGTAAAAGTTAAGGATAAACGGAACATAATGAACAAGTGGCATAAAAAGGACAAGGGGTGGGAAGAGCAGGATGCATGCATTTTGAAAAGTATTTTAAATATGCCATCTGCTCCAAGGAGAGTGGGTGGGCTTACTGGGCTTTGTAAGACACTTACCAAAGGCTTCTGAAAATGACAAAACAAGGGGAAGGGGAAGAACAACATAGTTCATTTTAGGTTGAGTTAGACTTAGAGGGACGACAGTTTAGTTGGATCTTGTGTCCCACAGCATTTGATCTTTCATTCCCATGAGGTATAGAGCTTCTGTTTATGATTCTAATTAGGGGTATTTTTGTTGAATAATTGAAGTAAATTGAATATTGCTGTAAATTGTACACCAATATTATAGTTAGTTTTATACTGATATTGCAATGTTTGAGTTATCTTTTTCCCATTTTAACTTGTGTTATGGGTCAGAGTCAAATGAAAAGTGTTGAAGACTCGTCAATGTGCATCAAGACACATCTGAGTTTCAGACACAAGTAGAGACAAAACACAAAAGAGAGAAACAACAAAGCTGCATTTTTTATCAGTTAGTCAGGACACACAAAGACAGTTGAAAAAATTATGATACATAAAGACAGATGATAGGTTTGACAATAACCAGGAAACAGACTTTTCCTTTACCATCAGCCGTGGATAAATTGATGATCAACCAATGTCGTATAAATGATACAGAGAAAACAAGTCAACACTCTTTTTTAAGTTGCTCATGTCTGGCAGCAACTCAAAAACTAGGTAAAAAGGAAATTTAAAAAGTATTACTAAAACCAATGGAGCAGACTTGTAGAATTGTTGCAACCTCTGGAAGAAAATCTGTTAGAGCGAGTAATGTCAGGAGTGGCACTCACTTCTAACTGTTGATGGTACTCAGCATAGTTTTTGACAACTAGCCGTGCTCTTGAGCAGTGGTCTTACAATAAAGCTCACATTTTGTTAGCACGAACAGTTCAGCCTGGAGACATGTGATTTTTTAAGGAAAAGTAAATGCAGATAAATTTGGTTAATCCTTAAATAGCTCTAACTTGTTTAGGAGGAGATTGGCAGTGAGCATGGATATGAAAACACTGAAGTAACAGCTTGTGTATCAAGACTACTTGTCCTTAAACTTAAGCCAAAAGTGAGACACTGTGATAGAAAAGTGATAAAACTTCCTGAAAGGAGCTTCAAAGTCACAACGAACAGTAGACATTTTTAAAGAGATTTCTACAATTAAAACATCCAGCATAGCCTTTTAAAAGTATTTGATTTGTGAGCTTAAGTCAAAGCTTAACCTGCAAAAAACTGGAGTGCATCGGTTAAGTCATGCACAACACATTTCTAAAATTAAAGGTGTGTTAGAGTGCTGTGGACCTGGTGTATTTTTATTTAGCAAGGTGCAATAATGAGATGACAAATTGATTTTCTTGAGTGTACAGCTCACAAGGGCTACAACTCAGGGCAGGAACTCAATAGGAACAGACTCTTTATTTAGTAGTGTCTGCGCTGATTTGTGTTTGCAGCAACAAATCAAATAGGAGTCATTGGATTTTTCGAATGGCGACAAATCATTGACCTAAAATATCTACCCCTTATTGCCCAGGGCTACTCCAGGGCCTACACTTAATTAGCTAAATAATTAGACTTTGCTTTAGTGTGCCTCTCAGTAGGGTTCAATCAATGGGAACAGGACTACATACCCACCGGTGAGTTTTGTTGGTCGTGTGTACTTTGCACTCACTGTCAAGCGTGACACACTTCTGGAATGTGGGGAATCATTTGACCTCATTCAATAAAGCTATAGACTATAAACAAGATTGAACATTCAAAAAGTTATGGAGGCTTATCTGTGGGTAAAAAACATGGTCAGAAAATGGCTGATCAATATTTGTAATATTTTTATCAAGGACATTAAGTATCATCTCCTTATTTGGTCTTGTTTGTAGTTACAGAGATTATATTAGTTTACTTAATGCACATATTGTATACTCTTTGATAAAATCATTATGTTCATAGGCATTTTTTTTTTACCTTGAATAAAACACAAAACTGAAAGTTATATCTGCTGGCTACATAATGCAGATGTATTGGTGTTCTATACATCTACTTAGATCAGTCAGAAAAAAAATCCCATTGCAGATTCAATAACCTGTAAAAGCGAATTTAGAAGTCCTTAAAAAGTAAACATATTGACAAAGTTTCAAGTGAAGTAATGATACAGGGAGTAACACTTCATGGCTAACAGTATCCTGGGAAAGCAGGAAGTGTCCACGAAATCAGATATACTTAGTCTTTCCTTACCTGAGCGTAGCTGTTTGATTCGCCCATTACTCGCGCTGGGGTCAATGGGCAGGAAGTCCTTGTACCAAGTGATTTCTGGGTCCGGGTTGCCGCTGGCTGCGCAGAGCATGGTGGCTGTCCGTGTGCGCTCAACCACTTTGAGTTGGGGGCCCATGTCAATGTTTGGGAAGCCCGGTGGAAGAAGATCCTCTGTGAGAAGAAGAGAGAAAAGGGTTTTGGGTCAACTGTCTTGAAAGCCAAAAGCGACGACTTCAGAAAGCTCTCAATGGAAACTCTTTGTTATTACACTGATTTAAACATTCATGTATTTTTTGAAATAGTAACTTTAACACTATATTAATTGAACCAAAACCTTTCTTTACACAATCAAACATTTTTGAGAAATAGATTGTTATCTATAATGGTTGATCCTATAATAACCAAACTAGAAAAATGTAAGTGATTCTGGTGGAGAAAACAAATTTAACTCAAGTAAGGTTAAGCTTATTCATTCAGCCTTGTACATAGATCATACATATGAACCGGTTTTGCAAACATTGTACAAGGTTGCTGGTGAGCGTAGTTTTCATGTGTTTTTGTACAATGACAATTAAGCTTCTATCTATCTATCTGTCTATCTATTTAGGTTAATGGTTGATCCTATATAACATTGCCTACATGCTCAATGTAATCATACTTTACAGTACATACTTTGTGCAGTTACTGAGGTAAAATTTCAATCCATAGAATCCCTCGCAAGCATGAAGACTTACATGCCTTTGCTGTTTTTCCATACCTTAGGCTACTTCTTAAAGGCTCTAACTATAAGGGAAATGATATATGATATAACAGCGGGTAATGTTATGTAGGTAGTTGTATCCATAAGAATGATTGAGGATTTATTTTGAATTGGAAAAAAAGAAAGATAAAAAGAAAAAAGGCTAAATTTTCTGCTACCCCAGAGGGTTTATCAAACAAGGATTAAGTTCAAGATGAAATAAAAATTCAAGCTTTGTTTGACTTTCTCTATCTCTGAAATTGAGCAAGAATGCCTACAAAAATTGTTGATAGATAGTCCTACTCAGCTCTCCCACTCTCAACTAGATTGTGGTTTAAGAGCCATGTGCCTTATTGACATGCTCTTCAGGGTAATAGTTGCTTGCATTCTCAGTATAACCTCATGTAAATAAGTTGCTTTGAGTGCAAATAGAAGACCAGAAGGAGAGACAATAGAGGGAAAAATAATACAAGAACACAAGCCTGGTAATCCCTGCAATCTGTGTCTCCATGTTTGCAAAAAGAAATGATGCTTAAATCAGTGGGTGGCAATATGCTCTGGCCTGAGATTTAATTGCATCTTGAAGCTGTCATCTGCATAATTTCCCTTAGATTTACCTTATGTTGTTGTAGTTATGGTTACAAAAGTTTTAACTGATCATACTAACCAGTGATAGTATAACCCGAACCGAACAAGGACGGTAACTAATATTCATACATGATCCAGCCATTATGTCACTGTTTGCAGACAACAGTGTGGTGTGCTTGGTGTTCATTGTTTCACTCATATTGACTCCTCACTCTCTTGGGGAAATTACTCCCATGGGTCAAATCTCTTGACCTCTCTCCTGACTTCAGTCAAAGTAGTGACTCATACTCAGATGATGAGAGCTGAAGGGGAAGTACCCTGAGCAGTAATATGCATCACGAGCCCAAGGCCACATTGTGGCTCAGAGAAGATTAACTGACCAAGATGCTGGTCAGTGGCACAGAAGAGGTCAATGTTCATCTGGAGAGCCAATGACCTCATGTGCACTTTGTGGATATTTTCGTGTTGTTATGGACAACTGGGGAGTGCTATATTGAGGGAAATTAGGACACTATGATGAGTTGTAGTTTCAGAATCATTACTCTCTAAAAACCAGGGTCAGCTTGTCTTTCTTTAATTGACATTGAGATTCATACCACTGTAAATTTTCCGCTTATACAACTTGGGTTTTGAGCAATGAAATCATGATAAATTGAAGAGATAATTCTTTCTAAGTCATACGTCTTTTTCCTATTTATAAGATGAAAGAACATTTAGTTTAAATCATGTGTAAAATAATGTGACGTCATTTAAGGAATATTCGAATTGTGTTCGTCACACAATGAATGGATTTTCTTTTATCAGTCTTTGAGGAGGAAAATACTTGGTGAAGGACACAAAAATAAAATACAGAGCTTTGTATTTGCACTTGTCGTGTCCTAGGTATATATGAGAAAGTTGGAGATCATAAGTTTTCATACTTTGAAATATTGAAGCTCAGACAGCAGTAGAGGTACAGGAGAGCAGAAGGTAGGACCAGAGGGTCTTGAAACCAAGTCCAGTCAGGTTGCCTCTAACTTAGGCTGACATAAGCACAGCATGATGAATATTTCAATGCTGGGTTCAAAGAAGTACAGGCGTTTACACTGTTTTAGGCTCTGTGCTGTATCCTCCTCATAGATTATTAATGATCACCCCTGTATCATATTTTTTATACCAAGTTCCCCTGAAGCATAGAAAAGCAATGGCAAGCTTACACTTCACTTTAGAAACTTCTGAGCAAGACAGAGCAATATGTTCTCAGAAAGAGCCTCCTCTGTATGTCACAGATGATCCATGCATAAGTGGTGAAAAGGTGCATGCACTAGTGCACTTATCCCAAATTCTTTCTCTTGAAGAAGGATATTTGTAACTTTCTGGATGCAATAGCTGATGTTTTTGATAGGACAGAGGCCAATCTGTGCTTCACCTCGCATTAACTCTACTGTCATGCTATGCAGACAAGACAGAGGCCTACACAGACTACAGTAATGAAGTTGGAAACAGCATAAGTGGATCTGAGTGTAATGACATTAGACAAGTGAAAGAAGGCAGAAGAAGGCAGACACACAAACAAACTAACCAAAACAGCAGTAAACAAGAAGCAGGGATGGCGGATCCATTGAAGGATGATGCTATCGTTACAGCTGCTTTGACCTGATACAGCCCCGGCAGCTCTTCCTGAATAAATAGCACGTATGCTGGTTTGCTTTCTTCCCCAGGAATAGTCTGATAGCATCTTCCCCCCTAAAGCATACAGGCTCTGTCGATAAAGGCGGCCATGCAAAAATAAATAGATCACTCATCGAGGGAGTGTTACTTCAGGGTTAGCAGGCCTGACTATGAAGGCAACCAATGACATGGGCTGATAGTATCTGATAACTCCCAAAGGGCCAGTCCTCCATAATGGTGAAGCAATTGCATTTCTATGATGTGTTCTCTGTGATGACAAATCTACACAGGCCAAATAGATTATGATTGCTTGCACACTATTGGTCAGTGACAACATCTGTGTTCATTCTGCCTGGAGCAGTCTTTGTCACTCAGGCCAACAACATGGTGCCAGAGTTCTGAGAAAGAGACATGCTGCACTTACACTCTGGATTGTACAGAGATTTACTACAATATCACCTGTTTCCTCTCAAAAATGAGACAATTCCACAGAAGTTTTAATGAAAATGAAGAGCTAAATTTAGAATGTGACAGACTACATTATTAATGATTTGAGGTTGGCTCTCCATATTTGATGAACAAAAAAAGCAAGCCTTATTTCTTAAATTACAAAAAAGGACAGTAGGTTGTTCTTCTCTCTAACTGCTGCATTCTGATTAAGCTCGTGAGGAGAAGACATCTGAATTGATTCCTCGTGTGCACTGTTTAAAATAAAAAACAAATAAAGATATCCTTTATTTGTTTAATTGACTGTTTTTGATTAGTGGTGATTGCTCCCCCTCATTTGTCAGTCACTGTTCTCTCTCTCTCTTGCCTGTGGTGGTTTTGGGTCCAAGAGGCCAGTTTAATATCCAGACAGCAACATCTATAATAATCCTTTTATACTGTTTTGTCTCATTTTGGTCACACAAGTTTAGGGGACAGGAAACTGTAAATCCAAATGATGGAAATGTAAAATGGGTGTACCATTCATGAAAACAACGAACAAAAACAATGGCGATACTTTGCCATGTCATTATTTTTGCAAATGATGCTAACCGCCAATGCAAAACATATTGTGTCCACTACAACTTTTCTTCAGCAGTGGGTCTGTCCCCATATAGAGCTTTGTGACAAAGTGCCCAACTCTACAATAAAAACAAACTTGTTTACAGTTAAGGGTTGGCACTTTTTGGCAAAAATACTGAAAGATGGTCATTATTAACAATTTGGCAATTGTTGGATAATAAGTCTTGACTCATCCCTCTAAAAGGATCTGCAAACACACCACTAAGACATTCAGTAGTAGAATTAGGGGTCTTGCAAAAAGCATACATAGGATCCTTTAGTTACTGTGGTGCCATATGGTAATAAAAAAGCTACCTCGCCCACAGCTGGCTCACCCAGCATGACTCCACCACTAACACCCCTCCAGGCAGTGGTTGACTCGATCAAGATTTTGGTGTCTGCCATTCTCTGTTTTTTTTTTTAGGACTGGTTTGAGTGCCATCATTATCCATAATTTTCCTTCATTTGGCTTTGCTTTTTAATATCATTACACAAGTGACAGGTGCAAAGCCTTTAATCAGCCTGTGGCTAGCTTAGCCACCGCCCGGCTGTTCATCTGCCGACTCATTCCTGCTGTTGCATTCTGCTTTCAGTCATACTCTGTGTGGTCCTCTGCAAAGGTCTGGTCTTAAGCGTCATCCACTCCTGTTATTTGTGAATCACAGCTTCTGCAGCAGCTATTTGGGTAAAATCATGGCTGTATCAAGATTTCTACAGCTCTATACAAAAAGAATAAGAATAAAGAAACAGGATTCATAGGGCATCATTTCCAGGACAGAAAGAACACACATAAGGCCTCTGCTGCCATGCTATATCCACAGAGAGGCAGTGTAATTGCCTGGTATTCACCATTTTGCACATGCGATGTCATACCATGTTATCAAATGTACTCTACAGCACCATGAATAGCACTCTCAATCCATACTTGACTCCATACACACTCATTCCAAGAGTGCCTTTGAGCTTCAGTGCGTTTTTCAGAATGAACTGACATACATAGATATAATGTTGGGACTAGTTCAGTGAAGGTGGCATATTGTACTTTGTTGGCTTTATGACACCTAACCTTAGTGTGATGAATTTCTTTTTTTTTTTAAAGATATATATTTTTGGGCTTTTCTGCCTTTAATTGGATAGTGGAGGACAGTGGATAGAGTATGAAAGGGGGTAGAGAGTGGGGAATGACATGCGGGAAACAGGCCACAGGTGGGAATTGAACCCGTGCCACCCGCTCGAGGGCGAACCTCATGGTGTGCGGCCATATCCACTAGGCCATCTGCGCCCCGTGAAAAATTTCTTGTTTTATTGTGAGCTACAGAACAACAAACCCAACTAGAGTCAGTGAGACCTAGACATGAAACTGTACAGCGATCCTTATATTATTACGCTGCACATGTAATGCATTTTCACAACATGTCAACTAGCTTCACAGCAGCCATTTTGGAGCCCTCAATTACCTCAGAGACAGAATAGAGCTATCATTTAAGATAGAGAAAGAGAGCGGGAGATGAAATTCACTGGATGGGACTGCAGCATGTGCCGTGGGGTGCACCATCATCCCCCGCACCTATTACTCATATTATTATTTTCACTTACTGAAATGATTTAATTTCATCAGTGGCATAATCAGGTTAACTGATTACCCTGCACCACAGCATAGAGACACAGGCTTTATGCAGGTCTGTGCATTAATACCAGCAAGGGGCTGCTGGGAAGGAGGCTGAAGCAGGGAAAGAGAGAGGGAGGGGCAGGAGAGGGAGAAGGAAAACAGAGGTAAAGATTAGAAGCTGTACAGACAAGGAATGATAAATAAAAGGGAAAAGGATGGTGCAGAGGATGATGAATACTTGAGGCTTGGTCTCTTTATAAAAGTAAATGGAGTCTGAATAAATAGATGTTCAACTAATGGTTGGTCAGAGCTTCGACTCAACTTGAGAATGTAGTTTTATTTGCTCTGCACCTTCAACAGAGCCAGAAGTTTGCAAATCAAACAGGCAGGTCAGAGAATGAACCTGCTTGATTTTCTGAAGTTTTATGTGCTATGTGCATGGATGTGCAATGAATGTGTAAGTATAAGTTAATACGTCTTTTTCAAGCACAGTGGAATTTTTTGGAGGATGATAAAGCGTACAAATGTCGACCACTTCCTCTTTCAGCGACCTTGCCAGCCAGTCGACTGAAACCCAAAGAAAAGTCTCCTTTCAAAGATTCCTTTTCAAAGATCGCTCACCTGAGACTGACCTGTTTTTCCCTACACTTGGTTTGTGGTGTAAGAAAAGGAGCTAAAAGCCATCAACTACCTAAAATAAGGTGTGAAACAAGCTGGAGAAACATTTTTTTTTCCCCAACCAATCAGTGCACCACTCTGTTTGACTCTGCAGCTCTCCCTTCAGTGGCTGACAGGTGGCAATTTATGATGCTGACATACAGCCAAATGTATTTCCTTGAACCAAACTTTATAAAACTCTGTACTTTCCCTTCCCTCATTGCATATCTTCCATGAAATTCCCAGAATCTCCTGACCAATGTGATTCCTGCAAAACTGCGGGAGAAACACACAGACAGATAGGGGAACAGCGACACAGAAATATCCAGGGACTGAAAAGAATAGCAACACAGGGGAAATCTAATCACAGTGTCTGTGGCCCCAGCACGGATAGCCCTCTCTGGATAGCCATCTCAGCTGAATAATGGTTATTATACAGCCAGCACTCAACCTCTATCCCCCTGCTCTGTTCCCGGAAAGACGGCCGATGGCCCATTGGTATTCTCCACACCGAGCCCATCTAGCCACCAAGGGCAACATTTACATCAAAATCTCCAAAGTACAACTGGAGAGAAACAGTCTAAAAGGCCAGATGAGAGACAGAGAGAAGGAGAGAGGAAGAGGAGGGGGGAGATTGGACTTTGGGAGGGAAGCAGAAGTTTGCAGAATTGCTTATTGTACTACAAAATGAGATTGTTGGGTCAACTTTCTAACCATATGAAGACCCCACAGGGTAATCCATCTATTTGACTTGTTCTTCCTTGTTGTCTTGTGATGAATTTACACAGCAGGCAGTTTACTTTAAGTAAAGTTTTACTGAGTGCCTTCCAGGTTCCAGAAAAAGAGTTTAAAAAATCACTTCAAGACAATTGACTTAATATGTACCCTCTTATACATATGTGGGCTTCAGACACTATGAAATTGACATTGAGATTTCTAGACTTTTTTTTTCAATCAACTTTGCATGCAAATGGCATGCATTTTGAAATATCAGACATAGGATGATGCATGGGATAAAGAGGCTGATACAATTAAGTAAAAATAACATTATCTGTGACACTGCAGGCAACTTTGTCAGTCTAGCTGTAATCACTTAATGTTAACAGCCATCCATGTGCACATTTAGCTTCTATCATTCAAGTGGATGAACTCAGTTACTGTGGAGTTGCAAGGAAGCATGCCAGTACTGGACTTCGACTGATTTTTTTTAGAGTCCTAAGGTTAAATCACTCAGTACAAAGTTCACCTTTTTTAATTTATCATTGATATTAATTTGCTATATGTAAATGCAAAACAACAACAATTTATCATTGGGCATTGTGTATAAGCCATCAACAAACCTTCTCCCCAAATAAAGGCATTAGCTGTAGTAGATGATTGTGATATTGTCTCGAACACAGTACTGATGGAGTATGGGTTTTCAAGAGAGTATCATTGAATGTAAAGATCAGATTGTTATATATTAGGGTAGAATCCATTGTTTGATATTGGAGAAAAAAATATATGAATAAAAAATACACTGTATGGTCAGTACCACCTGCCACTTTTTTTTTCAATCATGTTGGAGGAGGTTGTTCAGATCCTGCCAGTAAATGAAGGATAAAGTGTAAAGCATTATTAAGTTACAGTATCTGTTCTCAGGTAGAAAAGCTTGGTACTGGTACACCTCTTTGTGCTGCTATCTAACTGCCCATTTTACACTTAGTAAATGGGGAGGTTGTAAATATGTGAGAGTGAGATGAACTTTAGTCTGGCAAACAAACTGACCGTGCTGCTCAGACTGTTTGTTCCACACCGCCTCCAATTCTGAACACAGTCCATGTAAGGCTGCATTCATAAAACCATGTTCACCACTGAGCTAAACAGCAAGAAGACAGCTTGTTTGCCAAAGAAAGACTGTGATAACAGCCAAGAGGGGGATATTTTGGACAACTAATGGCACCACCCACCACAGGTAGCAGCTATGACCAGTGTTTAGAACAATGTGAAAACCAGATGAATCAAGGACAGGCTGGAAGAATTGATGGCAAACACATAGAAGAATACCAAGCAAAGTAAAGCCTTTTTATAGCTAACATAAGGCAGGAAACAATATTTTACCCTCCGGCTGGGGAAGGTAATAGTGTGTTGCGTTAGGGCATCATTTCCTGTCCATTACAGGCAGAAAAGGGAACAAAGGCTTTGTCCATGTAACATCAGAAGCTGCCATAAGGACACAAGGCTTTCAAATTAGTGGATGGAACATTATCCAAAGAAAGGCTTTTTTTAAAGTATGCCTTAGTGCTGCTGGTATTATGATCCATTTTAAGTTTGTTGGAGGTTCAAGAAAAAAATGCATCTTAACATTACACAATGTTCCTTCTTTCATTATTGTTAAATGAGAAACCAAGATCTGAGGTCGGTAAACTCGCACATCATTTTACTTTTAAATATCCCAACGAACATTCTACAGCTGCAGTAATTTGTCGAATTGCATAAACTCTGATTCATGCTTTTTATGCCTTTTGTGGTTCTTACAATTGCCCAAGTGTCTCCTGTGTCTGTACATTTTCCTGTTTAGTTGCATGTGAAAGAAGTAAAAAGTAGAAACTGACTAACAGTGAAGCTGACAAAATTAAGAAGCTGAAAAGTAGAGTAGTTTTGATGCATTGATTTTCACGCTTTTTCTGTTAAAACATTATCTTTCAACAGTTATTTTTGTTATTTCATAAAGGCACATATTTTTCACCAGACAAGGCATTCTGATGTTTTATTTTTTGTTTTTTAACTTATTTTTTTCACAGGCTTCAGCAGACAGACATACTGCCTCTACCCTGCCAATGATTCAAAGTGCTGGAAGTGCAGGGTCTGGCCTTTGAAAGAAACATGTTCAGTGCAGGCTGTTACACTGATGTAGTGAGCCACCGTGATCGACACAGCAAAGACAAGAAAGAGTCGTAATTGTTTAGGACAGCTCCAAAGAGCCCCTGCCTCCAAAGGGGAGGAGCAGAAAAAAAGAATACACATGATGGGGGAAGAGATCTGTTTATCCCTCCCTTTCTCTCACAGTGTCTCTTTCTCTCTTTCTTGTCAGACTCCTCAGGCATCTGGGGTAGGACAGGCAAACTCCAGGGGAGACAGGAGACGAGGTTGGGGCCATTAAAGGAAGTGCCACACCATAGAAAACGTCAGCCAGTCAGGTCTGGTTTTGTGGTGGGTGGCTCTGAGTATGCGTGTTAGTTTCTGGAAGTGTATTTTTGCACGTGTTTGGCAGGGTGGGACAATGTGTGGGGGCGCAGTGGGCACCTTGAAACCTGCAGACAGTTTTTTTCTCACAGTGTGGGAGGCTTTGCTGCTGTACAAATATTCTATAACAGAGAAAATTGATGTTTGGCTGTGAGAAAAAATGAGAATACTCAATGATGTAATGCACAATGGCTTTCATTTATTAATCGTGTATACAACCAAAAAATTGGGCGTTTGCTCATATCCACGCACAGATCGATATTTATCAACTGGAACATGATTGGAGGTATGCTCAAATCCCATGCCAGGTCGGAGTTCGTGTATGCAAATTTCATGTCAGAGGGGAAGGTGGTGTGGCGAGGATCACTTGTGCCTGAAAGCGACTCGTTCACCTCTCTCTTTCCTCAGTCTGTGACGTGATCGGGCTGGAGTCTGACTGCGGCTTCTTGTTGAGCTGCCACACATTCAAACAGCGATCTTTCTACGTTTTGAGACCTGACTGGCAATAATTAAAGATACAGAGGCTACTAGCAGTAAGAAAGCAGGGATTAAGTAATTAAAATATAAACAAGGGATGTGTAAATTAAATGTTCAAACTCTGCTGTTGTTTGATTTGTCATATCTGTGCTGCTGATGGCTGCAGTGATATCCATGCAGCCATGATTTTCTGTCTCTGTTCACGCCACTTTTCCAGGTGCCAAACAACACAGCTTTATTTCACTCTCCCTCTGTTACTATGGTGTCGATCTCCTGCACAGAGTGGTCTCCTTTTTCCCATGATGCATCCTTCCATGTCCTAATTTTGGTGGGTTAGGCAGGCTGAACCTTGAATAAATAGGGGCATGTTATTTCAATTGTGTCTGTTTTTAGTCACGAGAGTTATCAATACCTAATCGAGCTTACGCTGAGACTGGCCCTTGAACACATATTTCATAAGTCATGCATGAATGTTGCTGTAAGCCCATTTTTACGCCCAAATCTGCAATAAGTCTCATGCAAGATTAATAAATGAGGGCCAGTGTCTTTTAACCACAACAGCAGCTGAGCTTTAAAAAACACCATCTCTATCAGGATTACAACGAAAAGGAGCCCTTTTGATTCACTTCCATCATTAACCAATCTCTTTATTTATAATTCTTTTAAAAGTCATGAAACACATACCTAGGAAGAATGTCCTATAATAAAAACTTACTGTGGCAGAATCTCATATTTACAAATCAAACAAATGTCAACAGCACAAGGATCAAAATTTTAAATACCATTTCAGGAATTTAAACTGCTTGAGAAGGAATAATAGGATAAAAAAACTTCTAAGTTTTGTAATTCTGCTTTTTAGGACAAACTAAATAGCTTGGATTCTTTGAGATGCTGTATGAATTATGTCATACCTGATTTGTAGTAACACTGATGAGGAGGGGAAATGGGGTGCAATGGCTGCTTATTCAGTTGTAAACAACCCAGCAATCTCAGTAAAGTAAGATTTAAATTTTATTTAAATGGGAAGTACGATAACTGAGGACACATACAAGTAATCATGTGTAAGGGGTGCCATAGGAAAATTCTTCACACATGACTCCTAAACTCCAAAAATTTCTTCTACTACTGAAAAGTGTATGAAAACTGAATGTGTATATGCAAAATGTGGCACAAAGGAGTCTCTAAGCTTCCACAAACAAATGCAGAATATGAGGGCTGAGCTGCTGTGCTGTGCAATTACCACCTAAGTGACTTTTGTAACCCAAACAGGTACCAAACTCACCAAACAAATTGAGAATAATTGCAGAACGATTAGACAGGAGGTGGATGGGTGTGGCTGGGGCATGAGGTTATTGTCTTGTTGAGCCATTAGCTGCAGTGCATTGAAGCCACTAATGGCAGGTTTGGAGGCACCTTTGGTAAGCAGAACGACAATTATGAACATGTGGTAGATGGAAATGAGCCAAGGTTCAGTGAAAGGACCTGCTGTTAATTGCCTGATGTCACTTTCAGATGCTGAGATTACAAGCAGGGAAGGCAACCTGGGTCACATGAGGTGTAGGTCCTTAGAAGTGCAGAACTGTTGGAGTATTGGGAAAATGAGTCACTTACAAAAGGTGACAAGACCGTGCGTGTGTGTACAGAGATTGACGATAAGTTGAGTAGCACGCAGGGCTATTTAGCGAAGTGGACAACAGAAGACCTCCACTGCAATTTCACAATCATTTCCTGCTGTAAAGCAACATTTGACAGGGAAATTGGCGAGTGGTCGAACATTCTGCTCAGTGGTAAAAGGGGCCCACAAAAACGGAATACAAGAAAAACATGCAGAGAACAAAGTGTACCTTATGAGAGAAGAAAAGGATTTCCATTTTAGCTGTTACAGCCAAATGACACCTCTATTCACACCAAGATTTGATTCTTTAACAGGGCTTCATGTATTTCAATGGGTGAATGTGTCAGAAATGTGGGTGTAAGGGCTTGTGGTTGGAAGGGAAAGAATAGGCTGGAGCAACTCATGTTGGTCGTGGCATTGTCAGCAAAGGGGCAAGGAGCGCATTGTTCTTTGAATGTGGACGGCTGCTGGTCAGTCCTGAAAGATCTGGGCTGCCCTCCAGAACACGGGCTTTGTAATCATGAAGGAGTCCTGGGTAGTGTTGTTCATCTGGCTCCTCTGACTTTTGTCGCCTTTTTTTTTTTTTAAATGTACATCTCACACTTGCAAAAGAGTACAGCAGGTTATCCTGGTTATGCATTGTGTAGTATTTCTTCTATGAGATGTCTTGCACATTAACACTTGAGTCTTCCTTTCTCTTCTATGTTTAAATCCCCCTGCCATTGAATAATAACTTCTGAGAAAGATTGATTTTTACCACATCCAACTTTTGCCACAGTAGGCGCAAGCACAGACTTGGTAAGGCTTGAAGGACTTTGACTCTCATCAGCTCTGCCTGTCCTGCAGGGCCCACAGCCTGACCTCGGTGTTTTAGGCTTCAGTCACCTGGGCTGGAGACTCATGTTTATGCATGAAGCTGGTGGTCCAGACTTTATCCCTTTGCTCTTCTTTATGCATGAGTTGGGCCACTCCAAAGGTCGTCACTCATATCGTCTCCACAGGAACCGCCTCCTTCTCCCCACTCTCATTCCCTACCCAGGTGTGTGCTGTTCAAGTCCAGTTTGGATTTTTGATTAGATTTCCTACCACAATGGTGAAGCTGATATTGGGAAGAGTTTACCAATTTGATACTGGAAGCTCATTTCGAATCATAATTTCCATACTGTTGGGAAATGCAACTGGCATTATCGTTGTAATATTTACCTGTACTTGGGTTAATTACATGACTTTTGTGGGAAAAAGACTGGTAAATCCCATAACTAGCTGCACTGATCACCAAGTGCACATTAATATGAAAATATGCATGGAGAAGTACTTTGTGGTAATGGGGCAATCGCAAGGATCAGGTTTACATATTCTAATTTATTCTTTTATCCATATGGGACCAAAATACCGGCACAAATTTGGTAAAATGAGAGGCCGTTTACACAACAACTGTTTTAAGGTGAAACACAAAGATACTGTTCTGTTTTGGTTGGCCTGAAACGAAAACTCTTGAAAACGACCTCCAGTGTGGAATTCTTCTGAATCGCTGTTTGACCGTTACCATGTTAACTGCAAGTCAGAGTTTTCAGTGGAAACACTGACGTCTCGCTCCCCTTTGCGCATGAACTTTACACTTTCATTGTGGCATGGCCATGAGCCAACCAGAACAATAACGGTGACAATAGTGGATCCCAGGTTGTGGTTGTGCAGCTGAATTTTTAAAGAGAGGAAAGAAAACAAACTGATTTTCCATTTACAGTACAGATTATGAAAACTTCCTGGTGTCAAAAACCCTAAAATGATCAACAACCATAAGTTGAACCAGCTGGGTGTTCAACAAGGGGGTGCTTATCAGTGCCAAAGTGCCACTTATCTTTTAATTTAGTTCCTAACCTCCAGGTGCATGATATTGTGTTTTCTGAGCTTTTGAGCCTGTAATAAAACAATCAGCCAGACCCCTATTCCTCTCCTGTCTGGCCCCCTGTCTCTCCATCTCTTACTTTGTACTCCACCTGAGTGTCTTATATTGGCTGTGGCCAGATATCTATAGGATTGTCGGGGTCGCTCTACTTGAGCAAGAATTACATGAAATTGATGGTGAGAGTTCAGGGACCACGAACCCCAGGGAAGAGGTGAACTCTTTTCACACTTATCCCTTTCCATCTGCTTTATCTTTTTTTCTCTCTCTTCTTCCTCCTTTATCTTTATTGCTGCCACTCAGCCTGTGTCCTCCCTCTCCTCTCCTCAATCACACATGATTACTGCATTACAGGCTCTCAGGATCAAAGGATTCAGGGGCCATAAACTCTCATCTTGGTGAATTTCCTCTGTACAGGACTTTTTTAACATCAGGGAGAACAAGGGAAAGCTAGAAACCTTGAGATGGCAAGTGTACAGACACACAATTGTAGATATAAAGACAGAAAGGTAAGAGGTCGGAGGATTAACAGAAGAACAGAGGGAGAGATTTCTAAAAAAACAAAACTTTTTTACCACCTGGTGGTTTATCAATATTACCTGGATCAGCCCTTTTTTGTTGTTGTTTGTGCTATACCTATCCCTTAAAATGCATCAATAATAGCTTAAGAATCCAAACAGTGGTGAGATTCTAGTGATATGCTCCAATATCGAAAACAACAAGATGCTTTCTCCACACATAATCCTTCTAAAAGCTAGGTACCGACCAAGAATAACAAGGGAAAAAAGTCCATTGTGATCATGCACACAAAGAGAGAGCACATGGTTTATCATTTGCAAAGGATATAAAATATAACTTGCACTGAGTAGCTAATAACAGGCGCCTCATGCAAAAATGGGTTCACCGTGTGGAGGTAACCTCAGCTGCTGGGTGTGGATCTCAACGGCACCAAACAAATGTATTATTTACTGGTGGAGGCAGCGAGTGCTGCTCGGGAATGAGAATTGACTTGTTTGTCAGGCACAGGCTACAGATAAGCAGTTGGCAAAAACAACTGAGAGGGGATGGCATTAGCTCAATGTGGACTGAGTCACATGAAGTCTGTAAGGGTCTCGTGCTCTGCGAAGAGGATCCTGCTACTTTCTTTGGCTGTCTGTAGAAGAAATTTAAATCACTGAATTGTGAGGAAGCTTAAATCTAACTGGAGCACAAGTCTAGACATCTTAACAAGGCTGTTCTGGCTCTGAGATACAACAATAAGTTTGAAAAATTTGCTTGAATTTCATCAAGGTTTAAAAAAAAAAATTGAGTATTTTTCCTTTTTTTTTTTTTTTTTTTTACGTCAGAGCCTCTATTGTCCCCTTTTTTCAATTCACTAAGAACACATACGCCTATTCCCTGTGCAACACAAACAGGATATAATGACTTGACTTGACTTTTCTTTGCCATCTTATGAAATAAAATATATTGTCTGCTTTTCCTTCTCGCTCTGTTTTTCCACTGGCCCCTTCTGACACCATTTCAGGAATTGTTTCCCCCTATCTTCCTTGTTTTCTCTATAGGTGTTTGAAACTAGTGGAGGAGGGCAAAGGTCGTCCCGGAGGCAGGCAGACAGGAAGAGGAAGAACAGCCGGATCTGTTGCTGATACTGCCAAGCTTATTCTTCACTGTCTCATTAGAAGAAGCAGTGGCTGCTGGCTACCTGCTGTCTCTCTCTCTCTCTCCCTCTCCTTTTCTCTCTCTCTCTCCCTCTCTCTATCTATCTCTCTCTCCATTTCTCTCTTTTTCTGACTTTATCTCATTTTTGTCTCCAGCTCACGCACAACATTACTCTGACATCCCAAAACATTTTGTCCTTCCTCAGATAGATAGATAGATAGATAGAGCGAGAGAGAGAGCGATAGACAGACAGACAGACAGACAGACAGACAGACATGTGTAAAATAGAAAGTCTACCCTTACCCATCTATATATAATCAACAGAGTCCTTTTCTACTTTCTAGAAGTGTCTGAAGACTTAACTGTTCGGGAAACTCTTAAGCACTCAATCTGACCCTTCTGCTCTTTTTCCTGAATGATATTGTTGAGGTTGAATTATTAAATGTTATTTCAAGGGATGAAAAAAACCCTGACACTTCTTCTGGAACTAGATGGTAGCACCTAAGACCAATCAAACCTGAAGCACTTTGTTGCACTCACTAAAGTTTCACTCTACGGTCTTGCTTGCACTGGACATCGATTCGGATAAAAGTGTCTTCTAATTGAAATTGTGGGGTTGTAGAATGGTAGAGCACCAAATACTAAGACATTAGCGCTACTGAGAGGAAAGGGTGATGAAAACTGACCACTTCAAAACAAATGCAGGAAAAACATCAGGTCAACAGATGAAATTTTAAAAAATGTGTTGCTCTTACAAAAACATAGGAGACAGTCTTTCAAACTGTTGTTTTAAGTAGTTACTGAATCCCAAGGGTCATGTGTTCACCCAAGGGGATCTTTCTTAAACCTAAATGTGTGTTTTTGCTTGTCAGATATGAAAACTGATGAAATAAAAAGCAAAAAGTAGAAATTGTCCTTGTTTTCTTCTTTCTTTCCATCTCTCTGTGCTTTAACTGTCTCTTTATTTCTCTCTTAGCCTGGGAGCAGAGTTTACACATCCAAACCAATTTTTCTAATGTGATTGCATCACATGCAAGCATTTGTTGCACTTTGATTCCAAACAAACACACATTAGAGGTTGTTACAATCAAAGCGGGTAGTAATGTAATATCAGTGTAAGCTTAACATATCTTCTATCATTTTCTTTCCTGCCCCTCTATTCTCACCCCAATGTTATCCACTATAGCCACAACTGTTCAACACCATTTTTTGTTCTCCCATCCACTGTTTCTGATGTGCTTGGCTTATTTATCAACTTTTCTTGTTTTTGACAAACATTCAACCTTTGCTAACACTACACTGATGTTTGTTGTTATTGGCATTTGACAATTTCCCTGTAAACAGTTTGTTCAGGGGCTTGTTCTTAAATTTTCTTCATTGTTGTGTGGCCATTACACATTAAGTGGCTGCACGTCTCACTATCGACTTTAGCCATTCATTCCAGGATAAAAAAAAAAACCTTTCTCTCTTTCTTTCCCTCTTTCAGCCCTTTGAAATACAAAGAAAGAAGACTGGTTAAGACAGAAAGAGAGAGAACAACCGTGCAAAGCCAGAGCGGGCAGCCTGGAACATAATGGTGGACATATTGAGTGGGAGAGACAGATAGAGGGTGGATGGAGAGCAGAAAGTAAAAGTAAGAGGTAGGATATAAAATGTCTTAAGGCTTGGCCTGGAGCCACTATTGGTTGAAAGGTTGATTGGTCTCTGTCTCTTTAACTTTCATTCCACTTCTCCCTCTCCGCAGCTGACACTCACTTCTCTCCCCATGTCATCATTGCCCTTCTTTCTGCTCCCCCATTCCACCCCCATTTCACCATTTTAACTACCTAGAATTCACTGGGCTTGATCTGTGCACTGACTGCGCATACATCAGGTTCCTGAATCCCATTAAAATTCATCATTACCTGCTCCTCCACAAGAGAGCGGCCAATTAGCAGACAGCCTGATCAAACAGTAGGCACGCTACGCCCAAGTCCCCTCTGGGTAATGGTGGGTGAGCTACTGAACCTGACTGGCACAGTGTTGCTCAGTAGCAGATGGGTGGAGTTTCAGCTCTATTTTCAACCATTAAATGGAAAGACACAGCACATGACGTCTATGCTGCCATGAATCTTGGCAGAATGAAGATGAAAAACCAGTCTTACAAAAGAAAGAAAGAAAAAAAATTCAGGATTGTCTGACGGTGAATTTCAATGGAGGACACACTGTTTTATGGTTTTATGGTCAATCAAAACCACCCATGACAATTCTTAAAACCTTCTCACTGCTACTTTTTGGCAAATTATCGAGTTAATTTAGTGTTGCTTAAAAAATACTTCATGGCATGGACCTGCAAGTATGAGTGATATAAACCCTTAAAGTCTAATCTCATTCTATCCATTCCATTCTGCTTCTAACCGAAGTCCTGTCATACTAGGACAAGGTTTTAACAACATGATGGAGATCAGGTGCTGTAGTGAGTTAACACTGAAATAAAAAGGCCATAAGCGTATGTTGAAAAAGCCGGTGCACTGGAAGAAAACCAGGCATGCAGCTCGGCAAACAAAAAGACAAAGAACAGATGATTGGAAATGGATGTGAGAGCATGATTAGAGACAAAAGACTGTACTTTTTTGGATCCAACTGATAAGGAAAGGCAAAACAAGGCAAGCAGGAGTTGAGAATGGCTGTGTGTACGCACCGCACACACTGGGGCTAATTTCCTGTAACATGCAAAGTTTTCTGATGCCGGACATGAAAAATGGTCACCATGCCATGTTAACTGTGGGTTGCTTTATGAGACATTTTTACGCTATATTATACAACATCTGAGGTCTAACTGGACCATAGGGATCTTTAAAGCTCTGACTAGCTAAGCGCTCACCAAATAAGTTTGCCAAACAAATTCATTGATCTTATCTACTACTTCTCAAATATGAAAAAACTGAATACCTGACCTAATCTCACCAATCATAGCTTTTGCGTCATAGGATGCCTCAGTGGTGAATTTATTTGCAATTGTAATCACAGGGCTAAACACCACAGCGATTTTAGACACAAGCACACAAAGCGGGATTACTCCCCATGATCTCCTTACAACAGCATGAGCTGACAGTATCGCAGTGTTAGCTTCCTCTTCCTTTTGACACTTTGAAACACATGCTGGATAAACATGCAAAAAAAGAAAAAAAAAAAAGTAAAAAGCATTTAAAAAAAAACTCAAGTTATGTCAGAACTCAAGAGTGTGCTTCATACACTTGTCTGCTCCCCTCCAAGGACTCCCAGAGGACTGTGTGTGTGTGTCTTAGTGGAGCCAGATGGCCCCCATCTTAGGTATTCAGCTGAGGCAGTGGAGTAACAGCCAAGGAGGTGTCACCATTGGTGCTAAACGCAGCCTGCCTTTGCCACCACCACAAACACATGCATGTTAGCACAAACAGATGAGAAGGTAGGGGTGGTGTTGTTGTCATGGTGCTCAAGCTTCATATGTTTTTCATAACTTCAGTTTGAATTGTCTCATTTTGAAAACTTAGAGTAATTTTTGAAAACACATACACATACATTATTGACAAGCACATTGGTGTGCACATGATGAGCACACTGCTGCTGTTAATTTCTACATTCTTTCATGGTACGACTTGTTCTCTGCTAGAAAAAGCTGCAATGTTGCATGCTCATTTATAAGAGTATGCCTCTCAACGTGACTTGCTGCTACTTTGAAGTAAAGATTTCTCCCCAGCTTTACAAGTATTCATGGTCAATTTAATGTGCCCACAAGCAGCATATTGATGCAAGCTATGCATATTTGTTTATATCTATGTATAAGTTGTTTTTCTGGGATTGTGTTTGCATGCAGCTGTATTTTTACTGCAAATCTGTGCAGCATTCTGGCCAAGTCACCCACCGTTGTGACCCATTTTCTTTCTCTCCAGATCCCAGACCACAAACACCCACTGTTTTCTGTGAATGTGTCCCATGTGCCTTGTCCCATATCCCATAATCCTATGCCCCTGTTCCAAGAACCTGTGTTTGCCTATTGTCCTCCTCACCTGTACTACACTGCCAATTGTCCACAGCACCCCCTGTTGTCTCCCTTCATCTCCATCCAACTTCTTCTCACTTTTTCTCGTATTACTTCCCTCCGTTGCTTGTATTCTCTCCTTAGATTCACCATCATTCTTTGACTCACTTTCCCTGCATTTTCACTTAACCCGACCACCTCACTCCATCCGCACATTTCAGCATTTTCTGGGGATCAAATTACACCTTTCTCCTCTCATATTCTCATTTTTTCACCTTCTTACTCCTAACTTCTCTCTAGCACTCATGGGTTAATGCTGGAGGGGTTCGACCTCATTCAAGATGGAAAACAGATGGAATGCACCACTCCCCACCTCTGCTGCTCACTTTGCACCTTCACCTTCCATCATCACACTTTCATCCCTCTTTTGGTGCTGAGTCTTGCCTGGGCAGAGGAGCTGCCATCTTCCTCTGGGCTTTGGGGGAAACTTCATTGAGTTTAATTCCAATACATTTCATTTTCCTGCTTCTCCTGTGGATCGCCCTGGGCTTGCCCTGTGCTCTTTCACACAGCTGATAACATGCAAGCCCGGGCGTGAAGATTGATATGCAGTGCCCTTGCTTCTTGTTCTCATTTTCTTGCTTTCAATCTATCACTGTGTCCAGCATTTCCTCATAAAAGGAATTTGTCTTCTGCAGTGATCCATGAAAAAGCAGTTATCTAACTCAGAATAACACATGGTATCACTTTTTTCCACGTATTTTAGTTGTCTACAGCAGTGGTTCTAAACTTTTCTGTCTGTAGACCCATGGCTGGTCGGCCAAGAAAAAAAAACAAGCCACACCGAAATGGCTGAACATACTTAATTTACCTTGGATGTAGAAAATTAGATAGTTTATAAACACATTTTGCTGTTCTACCATATTTAATCTCCTGCCACCGATACCAGGAAATACACGTCATCATGCTTCTGACATTTACATTTTTGAAGGATGCAGCCATGACGTCTCTGTATCCAGAAAACTGAACTAACAATTTCTTTCTTTTTCGGTTTATTACACTTTTTAGCAATGTACTTAGTCTGGACATAAGTTGTCATATTTCATTTAAGCTGAGTAAAAAACAAGAGTTTAAAGCAAAAAATGACTCTACAGCATGTAAAAATGGAAAGGTATGCTCAGACTTGGCATCCCAGGTCTATTTGGGTTAAACAACGCACATGCTACCTGCTTCTTTGTTGCACATTTGTGGGGTTGAATTTAGATAAAAATGTGGTCAAAATTTAGCAAGTTTTTTGGTGTAAACCCAAAGCATAGATCCTTATAAACAGCTATCTGTTTCTAGACATGAATGGAGTTAAACAGGCTTAGATGGGGTCCAATTTGGAACAGCCTCGACAGATTGATAAGCAGAGGTTCTGACTGTACCAAACAGCATCCATTCACAGGGGAAAAATGGGTGAAAATAATGCCCAACATTAACTAGCCTTGAGTAAATGTGTAGCAAATGTCCTTATGAATGGGGCGCGAATGGCCTAGTGGATATGGCTGCGCACCATGAGGTTTGCCCCCGAGCGGGCGGCCCAGGTTCGAATCCGACCTGTGGCCAATTTCCCGCATGTCACTCCCCACTCTCTCTCCCCTTTCCGACACTATCCACTGTCCTCCTCTATCCAATAAAGGCACAAAGGCCAAAAAAAAAAACTTAAAAAAAAAAAAAAAATGTCCTTATGAATAACAAAGTGCTACATTCTCCCTTGATATGCATGATTTAGGGCAACTGCATGAGAAACACTGACCAGATACATATGAATTTCAGAGCTCCATGTACTCCAATTCAAGATGTACGTCAAGTTTTGAAGGACACCTTAGGCACTAAGACTCCCCAAGCATCTTCCAGCTTGTTTCAGAGTGCGAGGTTTGTAGCAAACAATAACTACCCCAGGATACTGGACCAGTCTTCCAATCATTGTGTCCAAAAACCCCCACACACACATCCACAACACACTCCCCATCCCCATTTCACTGCCTGTGATTCTGACAGCCAGGAAGGCCTAGCAGCTCATGTGCTGCCAGCCAGCCAGCAATAGCTCAGCTTCATCCAGGCCTGGAAACATGGCAGATGGCGGCAGGAGAGAACAGAGGAGAAGACATTGGCTGTGTGTGTCTGTGTGAGGCAGGCAGCAGAGACAGGTAGAACGAGAAAGACGGAAAGTGAGACCACATGCTCGCTCGCCCATGATGACGTCCTCCATAACCTCTACGCTGCAGCTAAACAATTGGTATTATATCTAAACTAGGAGCTATAGGAGCCAATCAATAAAGGTTCAAAAAGTTCAGCCATCACTGATTTCATCTACACATCTTGCACTTTATTGTTATTTTACACCTGTATGTGTGTGCGCGTGCATGGGCTTGTGTGTGTGTGTGTGTGTGTGTGTGTGTGTGTGTGCTTCTTTTTCCACACACATCTGTCAGTGACTGTGCCCTGACTGCGTGTGGGTGACCAATCAATCTTTTTCATTCAGGGATCCTCTGGGTTTTCATCAGGGGCAAATGGAGGTTCAGCTCTTTCATGAATGGACAGTTGATTAGTTTCATCAAATTGATGGATCCTCGATAAACAGGCTTCAAACTGTCCATCTGCCGGGAGTTGAAGCTTTTCTGTAGGCTGAGAGGTGCGAAGAAATAGTCCCTAGTTTTTTTAAATATATTTTTTCACCATAAGTGAATATTTATGTAATGCTGCTGATTTATCTTGTGTAATGCAGCGCTTTGTAAGAAGGCTTTAAAAGAAAGCTATATGGTTGCAATATTTACAACAACTGAAAAAGACAGTTTGGTACAGATTTGTTGTTCAACATACTGATGGAAAAATTCAGCTTTCAGAGCCTTTACAGCTAGACTCTGTCAACAGAAATTGCAGTCAAAAGGATTTCAAGCAGACCCCTCACTCACTGTCAAGAGCAGTTCAAAAACTCCGGTCCAAGGTGTCATCATAAAAGACCCGAGGAGCTCCCAGATGTGCTAGTCAATGATTTATTTTGTAGTTATCTCTCTGAACACTGATTAACAATGCAGGACTCACCTCGGATGATGGACAGCTTGGCGTTGACAGTGATCTCCCCCTCGCTGTTCTCTGCAACACATTCGTAGATGTTCTCGTCGCGGGGTGCTCGGAGAGGCTGGATTCTGAGTACAGCACCGGCGCCCTCGTCAAATTCTATAGTCTGTGAGGAAGAAAGTACACAGCCAGAGTTGAGAAATATGAAATTTCAGTGGTACAAGTGAGAATTTGCATTTAGCACCTGAGCACTGTTTCCTCAGAGATACATGGAAGTCAAAGTGTCAGTGTCTTTGCTGTTCTTAAGTCAGTCTTGCCAAATTTGACCCCAAACCCCAAATAAATGTGAAACAAACAGCTACTCTTATTGAGCCTCTAGTCCTCATAAATACACAGTTTTAAGCAAACACACTTCCTCTATCCTACCTCACAGACACACTAAACTATATCTGTGTGTGTGTGTGATGTGCTTGCCCCCCTGTGTTTTCATCTCTGGTTTTTATCTGTAATTATGCCCTTTGTTCTCTGTAAAGCCCTTTTGTTTTGAACCTTTGGAAAAACAAAATCAGACTACACTCTGACTGCCTCCTGTGCTGAGAATACTGAGCAGGAGAAAGCGTGAGTCCAAATAAAAAGACTCACAAACAAAAAGAGTCTTTTAATTTGAGAGCAGCTGTAAAAACATTGACACCTTTGATGCTTTGATTATGAGGAGGCGACAAAACATTAAATTAAAGAAGGCTGTCCTTTTTGACTTTCAATGTATTTTTACTTTTTCTACAGCATAGTATAGTAAAAAAAAAAAACACGCGTAACACTCTACAGTAGGATAAATATAACTCCGAAAGCACAGCTGTGTGTTTAGATGCTAATAAGTCATTTTCCTGATTTAGAGCTCATTTTTCCTTTTAAGTCAAAATCCTGATGTTTTAATCATGAAAAACAACGACGACTACAACTAAGGGGTATTATCTTTAATTACATGACTCAATCAAATGCTTTTGAATGGTGGCGTCATTACAAATAAAAGAAGTGGTTTAATAGCAGCTTTTTAAACATGCTGCTGACGCTGAGTAGTGCCGTTTTGACAGAGTACTTAATGACATTGGCACCCAGCTGAATTCTAAAAAGTCACAGGATTGATCTCCCTGAAAACCACATCAACTGTCATGTATCCTGCTGCAAGAAGCAGAATGATAAGACCAGGGTCAATGACTGGAATTTAAATGGTGGCATTTCTGTGCCAATTACTGCTGCCTTTTAATGTAGTCAGCCATTTCCCCTGCTAATCTCTTTTGGATGGGTGAAGTGTAAGAGAGGATGGTCAGCGTGCCTGTCAGTCTCAGAGAAAACCTACTCTTCCAATATCTATCACCCCCTCAGAGGGGCTTACAACATCCACACGAAGGGCTCAGTGCTGAGATCCCAGCGCAAAGCATGACTTTGAGATACAAGTACAAGTCTTCAGCAGCCCTGCTGCTCCACTGCTGCACATCTCAGGGCTGAGGCGCTAATTAGGCTAAAAACACTGCAGAGCACGGCATCATGATCGATATCAAAGCGGCTGTCTAGAGGGTGGGAGAGAGAAAAAAAATCATAACTACTTCAAAAACCTTTTTTTTCCCTTTATTTTATCCTAAACGGAAGAAGGGAAGCGTCCATTCTGGCGGGCTCCATCACGCCCTTGGCTTTGTTTCCCACTTAGCATGCAGAAGAAGGGAACGTATAAACATAACTTCTCTTTTAATTTTGTCCTCTGTTGAGATGCTGCCTCTCCCTCTGTTGATGTTGTTGTCACTTTTTGATTTTTACTCCCCTCCCCTCTGGATGTGCTCATGCCGCAGCATGTGCACGACTAACGCCTGTGCACTGTCGTCGTTGTTAACGAAAGCAACTTTTTAATTAAGAGACACTGAGCATCAATCAAGACTTTTAGAGATGCCATCTGGGACGCCTGCCGAGAACTGAACAACAAACATCATGAATAACGCTCAGATAGACACATTCACACAGACAGGGCTGTATGCAGGAAAAAAAAAACAGAACAGGAAACAAGAATGTGACAACGGCAGATTCAGTGAAGTGCAAATAGTTCTGAGCAGGAAGAATAAGAGAGCTCTGCGTTGTATTGGACGACTGAGGATAATGCTGGACCTGCACAAAGCTCAAAGGTCAGAGAAGCAAGTCAATGAAAAGATTGGGAGTTTTTGTCTCCACGCAGTTTTAAAAATGTGGGTGAAGAAAGCAAATGAAAACATCCTTTCTGAAATGACTGTGTGGGAACCAAACTGCTATAGAAATGTCTGTTTTTTCCTGTGAAAATGGTGCAAAGCAGTGTTCAAAAGGAGCCACAAATAACAGCCATGGCAAGGAGAATGTGAAGATCACCATCCTCTAGCTTTGTGTCATAAAGGTGAAAATGTAACATTTCCTTCTTTAAATGCTTAAAAATGTCAGTGCACAGGTTGCATATTTTGTTACTTGTGTGTTGACATTGTCTTCAAGTTTTTCAATCAAGTTCAAATCCAAATCGTCCAAAATTTTGTCCTAAGACACACTATGTCTAATTGGTTTACTTCACTTTTTCAATTTCATGGGAATAATAGGGAAAAGGCAAGGTAATTTTAGGTAAGACTGTATGACATACTCTCCAAATTTAAGTGTATTACAGACATGAAATGGCAGTTTGGCCCCTTTCTTTAGAAACACAGCAGATCACCAGCACAGAGGCCAGGTTATCAACCATTTCAAAGTTCAACTAAATAATTCAGCTAATTTTGTAAAAACCCAACACCAGTGTTTTGTGTACTAGAAATTAATTTAGCTGAAAGCAACCTCTCTGTAGCATCATCTGCAAATGAAATACTGTGTGTGTAAAACAGTCCACAGTGCACTGATTGGCTCCTACTGTGGGTTTACTGGACTGAAGCATCTTATAATTACAACTCCACTCCAAAAGAAAAATATATCAAACCATTCCTCAAAGACCTCCAGAAAAGGGGAAGCTATCCTGTTTCATGTTTACTTGTTGACAAAAGTCTTTTCAGTTGCCCTCCACGCCTGCAGACTACAGCACAGAGCAGACTCACCTCTATACGCTGGGAGTTCACCTTCTTCCCCTTCTTGTTCCAGCTAACCCTTGGCTTGGGATCGCCTGTTGCCTGGCACACGAAGGAGACCACACCCCCTGAAACGCCAGTCTGGTCAACAGGAACTTTAGTGAACCGTGGTGGTGCTGGGAGAAGAGGAGCAGAGGAAAAGGGAGGAAGATATTAGCACAAAATGGTACAGTCCAAGCTAGCATTGTTCTTTGTTAAATACATATTAAAAAACATGACTATGTGCAACCCGTCAATGTCTCACAAACCAACATGAATCCAGTGACCCAGAGATGTCAGAGCTACAAGTCTGACAGTCAAATCTCAAGTTTCCGACAGCTAAATTTGTAAATGGTACTTTAAACACTGAATAGAAAATGGACTCTGGACACTGCAGAAACAGAGGCAACCCCACAGGAAAGGAAATTACAAAAACTGAGGCATTCAAAGTGAGGTTTGTTTTCATTTGGCATCAAAAGTAAAATCCCTCTTCCAGCTAAATAGAGAAACTCACCCACAAAGCAATGATAAATGATTGAATTCTCCCCAGAACCATGCATAATAAAAGCATATGTGCAGACAGAGTAGACATTCTTTGGTTTAAGCTCAATCAAAAGTTAGTTTTGATGGTGGAGATTTTTCGCTCACACCCTCAGTTGCAGCATTTTCAAGACAACAAGCCTTTTTGAAAAAAAAGAAGGGAGAGAGGGAGAGAGAGAAAAAACAGAGTCCTGGGGAACTCGTTAAAAGTGAATCATACAGATATGTGGGAATGATCAAACGGCTAGCGCATAACGTCAAATTAATAATTAAGGGACCATGGGCCAACACCAGTCTCCAGGCACTGCTAAACACACATGAAGGAGAGTTCCTGCATTCATTATCAGACAGAGAGAGAGAGAGATAGAGGCTGAGTGTTTCAGAAAAATGAGGCAGAGAGAAATTGTGTAGGACAAGAGGAGAAAAAAAAATGAGGAGTGAGTGTTCTGCTTCAGGAAAGCAAATGCACTGCATGCAAAGTTCATCTCAGAGCCCAAGACTAACAACTCAAAAAGATGTGATGTAAATATTACATCAAGAAATATCAACCAGCTGTATCAATGGCGGTTTAATTTCAGATACAGTTTCACTATTTCAATGACTAGCTTGTGTTTTTTAAAGGAGAATTAATTCTCTGATTGGATGAGACGACACAAAAGTCTTAGCCAGAGATGTGTTCGTTTTCCTTTTTTCAAATGTCGACACTTTACCTTGACTTTGCAAGTTTAGATGTCTGGGAATTCAAGATTACTGCTGAAAGCAAGAATGTTTTCTCATTAAGCTGTTCATGGTCAGACTGAAATAAAAATGCTGTGGACTGAAAGCTGCAGCTTTAATATCATGTTTCAGTTTCTCAAACCTGCAGAGTTGCTCACCTTCAGAAGTGCACAGCCAGTCTTGGCTTGAAACCTTCCCACCATCTCTCTTGATTGATTTTAGGTATACTGAATGTAGGTCAAGGGGAAGAGCCTGACACTGACTTTACAGCAAAGATTAAAGCTGTAATTCCTTCTGTTCACATATTATTGTCTGATCTTTTAATTAAAGTGACGACTGCATGGTATGTGTGAAAAATTTAATGAGTCCTCACTTTGGCAGCCTGGTAGTGTTTTGACATTGACAGACAACATGCTGAGCTAAATAGAAGAGCCACAGGGAAGGGATGAGTTTTTTTCCACTTTTATAATAAGTATTACAGGCCTGTGTTGCTGGCAATCATTTTGATGTTGCAAAATATTGATTTCAAGCCTTCCGATGGTCAAAACGAAAGAGTATTGATTAGTGCATTTTTGAATAGATGTCTTTGCCCTCTTAAAATCTTATTCTGAATCTATCAAGAAATAACCCTTTGGGGAGTCTGACAAACTCGGAAGGTTTTGAATCAAAATTTAAAATGTTTTAGGATGCTCCTAGCATCAAAAATCCGTTTGCTGCATACAGTTTTGTGTGGGTGCATTTGCCGTCATGGATAGTTTTCTATAATTGTGTTTAAAACAGAGACCGTATCTGTATCTGTAACCCCTGAAGAGCCTTCTTTTAAGAATATGTGCATAATAGATTTATATTTGAAAAATACCTTTAAATAATGATACAAATTCTCACTGTCACATGAAGATGCAGGTGAGAAGTAGTAAATAGTAAATTAACTATGAGTACTGCATTTCTTCACTAGCTTTTCTCAGGCTTTCAGGCACTGCATGTCTGCTGCATAAAATGACCCCTTTTGGCATTTTACACTCACTTTCCATTCTCAAACTACACAACACAGCCCCTCTGCATTTGACCTCGCCTTACAATGTGCCCTCTGTCCAAACAGAGGAGCGATTTACACAGAGCAGGCCTGTGGCTGTGGTCCCACTGAAGGCCTGTGCTCTTTGATTAGTTTCCCTCTGTGCCGCTCGACATTTCAACCCAGTTGCCTTCTCTCCCCCTCCTCGTCTCACTTGCCTCAGAGGAAGAGAGCGATGTAAAATTAATTTGTCTGCCTCTGTTGTCAATCTGAGTTTGACTCCAGATTGATGGCCTCATAACACATTGTTTTAAGTTTTAAATCAGGAAGGTTTAAGGAAAGTTGAGGAGCTCGCTTGAAATATGGTTTAAGTCAAAAAGACTCAGGCTTAGAGGAGGTTAATGGAAGGGAGTTAGGGAGATGTCAATGAGGTTGGTGCTTTAAAGACACAAAAGGAAAGTAGGAGGAGGAGGTGACAGGAGGCCCAGGGACTAGACAAGATGATGCAAAGAGGAAGACAAGTAAGAAAGTATTGAATATTTTATCAAGAAGCTTTTCCCCTCTTGCTCCTATTTTAATTTTTCTTTACCCATTCAACACTATAAAACACATAAGTTTTCAGGAGGCAGGAGAAACAAAAACTTAAGTCGTTTGACATTCATAGAGAGGATTCGGCATTTTTTTCCAAAGACTCTGCTGCTCATCCTACAAATGCATGTTCCTTACAAAAGTAGGACCACTTAAAAGTAAAATAAACAGGCTTTCCAAATGTAAAGATGAATTATTAAGAGGCATTGCTACAACAAAGAAACAATCCGCTAACCACAAATTGCACTACTTTTTGTCTTAAGTTTATGTCCTTATATCAAGACCCAGAAACCCTTTATTGTACTATATGAAACAGCAATGAATGTAGGAGTGAGAAAGTTTCAATCTATTTATAATTAAAAAATGACAATTTCTATTCTTTTCTTGATTAAGACCTAGTATCAGAGCTTAAGGCTACTAAAGTTGAGGGTTCAACAGTGTTTAAACATCCCAGACTAGCTTCAAGGTATAGACTGCCGCTCCGTACCTATGTGCCTACAATAGTGCAATTACTGCATGTGTGCTGTCTGAACGCTGATGAGTCTAATTAACCTTTTTTTCACTGCTTTGTGCCTGCGGGCTTCTGCTACCAGTTACTGTTGACTTGGACTTTTTCCCCCATTCTGAACCTTGCCCCGTAGCCATTAATTGCAGGGTAGGAAATGTGGAGTGGTATCAGGGCTTAAACTGCTTAAAAAAATAATCCCAGTAATGAGTGATGGCATGGACCGCACAGTATTATCAACAGAGAAGCTTATTCACTGGGTTTTTTGGTGTGGACTAGGCTAAGTCTGTGCATTATGGAGCCAAGAAGTGACAAAGGGGGGCTGCTATTATGCATCAGGGTATCAAATTTGTGAATTTCCTGTGTAAGGTTGATCCTTCCAAAAGTGCAACCAAGCATTTCTCAACACCTGTGTATTATATATAACACCTTAAGTTTATTGTTGTAAAATCCCTTTAAAAAAGGTTTGCAATGGCATTGTTTTTCTTTTTTTTAATTGGTGCTTTCATGGCAACAATATACACTTAGTGTGAAATATCATGATTCTCTTTGCATCACACTAAACTTTATATAAAATCTGAAATGTCTTCTGATTTGAAGGTTTTACCAAGCACACAGAGCACAGTGGTTGGAGTTTGGTTCCCACCGGTGCCACTGATACCAACAAAGTATCCACTTCTTCAGCTGTAATGTGCATTGTAAAAAAAAAAAATCTCCACCAAACGGTGAGTGTTATGCTCCCACAGATGACATTGAAAGGACATTGCAACCATGTTGGCCATTTGTCCCTTCCACTAAAGCCTCTCTCTATTTCCCCAGCTTCCCTCAGACAAACTGAGCTACAGCACTGACCAGATAAGCACACAAGACCTGTCTTTATCTGCCTGGCAGGGGGACATGGCCCGAGCTGAAATAACCAGCAAGTGGGGGCCCGGCTATCTTCATAGGGCCCTGAGAATACAACAGATCCATGCAAACATGAGCGGCTAACAGGGAGAGGAAAGAAGAAAAAAAAACTCACACTGTGTTCACAGACGCTTGTTTAGCTAATACAGCAACCACCTGCTACTGGTAGCTACCTCTGTTAGAGCCGATAAGGCCGAATATACCAGTGCTGTGATTATAAAGTGGTGGAGAGTGGAAGGTGGGTATGTGAATATGAGATAGCTCCATTTATAGGATTTTACTGTTGTCATTTGGGGGGTTCAGGGGGCTTTAAAAGGAGGGAGAGGACCAGCTTTATGCTTAATACAGTAATTGATGGAGAAAAGCTTCCTGGGTCATAAAAAGGAGCCATTATCCTGCTGAATTAGCAGAGTGGTAGACAAAATGACACATGACCATTCAGTGATTTGCTGCAAAAAGGCAGAAAAATTGGGAAACGGGCGCTTGTCATCCATCTTGCTACAAATAGACGTCTTTTACAGCGTATGGAAACCTTTTGGTTTCTACATAGGAGGTATTACTATGAGCAAACACATTCTCACACTCATCTGATGTATATGGTGTCTCAATCATATAGCTGTAGATAACAATGACATCAATGTAAACAGAATATGAGCAATGAGCGCTTTCATCCCATTCACTGCCACTTTCTCTTGACAGACACTGCACTGCCTTTGTGTACTAACAGATAAAATCTCATTTCTTTCCCTGGTATGTTCCCTAAGTGGATGAGAGCAAAATGATCAACTCAATGTTATTTAAAAATTGCTTTATTGGAGCTAAACCTGAATGAAATTTAACTTCATTTTCATATTAGTCTAACAGCAGCCACATGACAAAACAACATCCTCAATCTCCAGTAATATAGAGACTGAGAGTGGTTGGGAAAATAAAACAGAGATGGTAAGAGAGTGGTGCAACAACATGTGGTTGGTATTTGTTACTCTGCATACTTGGAAATGCACTGAATTTTCTTTGCTGTCATGTTTTTTTTTTTTTTTTTTTTTTTTTTTTTTTTTTTTTTTTTTTTTTTTTTTTTTTTTTTTTTTGTTGTTGTTGTTTACCCATGACATCACATTATTCTATAGCATACTGGATTGCAGTATTTATTTGGTATTGCATGGTATCAAATCCTATGATTGCATATCCTGTATCATGGTACATAAGTGTACCATAATATTTTGTAATATTTCAAATTGTACTAAATAATGTTGTATCACGTCCAATTAAATTATTTAGACCCCAATGGTATCATATAATACTGTATCACATTGTTCCATGTGGTACTATATTGTCATATTGCATAGTTTTGTATGGTAACATACTACATTACACGGTATAGTTTCATATAGCATCATGTTATGTGATGCATGATATTTTATCATATTATAAACGATATTTTAAAGTGTCATATTGCATCAAACTGATCATATAACATTGTGTTGTGACACAATTAAATGTTCCTATTAACATTAACACAGCTTCTTTTACGATTCTAGAAAGATGTTGTTTGTAAGACACAGAGACGTGTTGAAAAGCCATCCAAAAGTCTCAGCAGGCTGCTTAACAAAACAGCCAGAGCCACCTGTCTGTCAGTCCTCAACCCTAACGGTCATTAACAGCACACACAAGCATGCACAAGCACACACAAGCACACACACACACACACACACACACACACACTAAAACAGTTTTAAAAACCCACAAAAGGACAGACGGACGGACAAATTAATCCAAATGTGCATTCATGAGGATGTGTTCAACAGCAGACACACAAGTGAACTCCCAAACAGACATGTATTCCTTCCTTTACACCCACACACACGTACCAAATACCCTGCAGGCCTAAACAACCAAGTCCCATCAATCAGGACCAATTCTCACAGGCTGACTGGGCGAGCGCCATCACTATGGAAACCCAGCCTTTACTCTAAACCCCTTTTGCTTTGTCTTGTCTGGGGGTTTTCACATGCAATCACTGCCAACAAAGACCAGTAGACTACTGCTCCAGAAAAAATAAACAGCAAGTAAAGAGAGAAAAAAATGTTGTTCACGCTTTTTAAAAGCAACGGTGGAAAACCTGATCATCAGTGTGAGCCAGCTTTGAAACTGGGTGGGGGCAGACCATGAACTTTAGCAACAGGTCATTCTGTAAAACATGAAGTCTGATCCAAGTCTAAGGGATAGGAGGAAAACTGTGGAAAAACTGTCCCTCAAATTATTTACATTGGGGTTTGAAAAGTACTTTTTCTTTCTGTTTCAAAGTTTCTTTTGATTGCCATCTAATATATTGAGTCACCTTTATCTTGAAAAATCTGAATGTAGATAAAAATTATGGAAGTGCTGAGAAGTTTTGGAAGTGATGCTACACTAAGTGATGCAAATTATCCGTCTGTTAACATAGTTTAAATAGGATTGAACCTTTTGGAAGAAATGTCAAAATAAAGGTACACTGTCTTTATTCAAGGAGACAGAAAAACCTTCCATGAAGAAATTTTCAAAGTCGCTAATTGGATCCTTTCACAAGAAATGTATTCACAAACTGCTTTGAGATCTCACCAGTAAGAATTTTCTGAAACTAGTTAAGAAGTTATGTTTTGTATATATATTTTTCTCATTGCATTAAACAGTGATCCATCTGTGTTGAATGCACTCCAAATAAGCTTGCAGGGAAAAAGCTTTGCAGGCCATGAGGGACTTGTGGCAGGATGTGGGAACCCAGTATAAAATAAGTTCTGGAGTGTTTGTACCCAGAGGTGAAAACTTTGCCCAACCACACTGCTGTCACAGTGCAGCAGAGTTTCTAAAAAGAGCTCCACACTCATAATATGCACAAATTGGTCCCATTGAAACCATTGTTAAAGGCTAAAAGAAAAAAGCTTTCACCCATCGGAAATAAATAGTCTTGATTCCTCAGAGAGAGTGAGGAAAAATTAAGCTGAAGTGTGTCTGATTTCAAAATGGCCATGGGGCACACACAGAGGAGGTGAAATGGTGACAATTTTGTGTCATTTAGAGACTCACTTGAGGAAATTGACACTTGTTGGCTCAATAAATGTAGAAGACACCTTCAGTGGACAAAGGTGTAGTTGGAAGGCTGATCAAAGTGAAACACACAGAGAGAACAGAGAGGATAGAGTAATAAGGGAATCTACTACCTTTTCATCGAAAATAAAGCAAAAACACTTGCCAGATCTGTATACCTCAGTTGCACCAAATGCAAGCAAACACTTGGATATAATGTACACTTGAGATAAGTATCAGATCGACAGGAATAGGCTATTATAAATCCTTGACCACATGTACCTGCTCATCAAAGCTTCGTGGGCATTAACATTTTGAGGCAACCTCGTTGATGTGCTGAATTTCTCCGTGTTGGAAGAAGAAATGGGGGATAACGCTTTTCATGCACTTCAATCATCCATATTTTTCTGTCAAACTGAGTACATATAACATCACTCAAGCTACTGGTGCATGGTGCTGAAAGAGCCCGAGAAAGAGGGATGGCGCAGAAAAATCAGAGATAAAAGCCTCACACGGATGCTGTGGCTGCAAGCTTGTAGGACAGATATTTGATCGATTGTTTGGGCCAAAACAGTGGCTAAGGGGGAACATCCCATCCCATAAAGTTAATTACATGAATGGATTTTTTTCTGATACTGTAACCACACAATGGTGTCTCTCTGAATCAACTGGCAGTTGATGAGCACTCACTCAAAGCTTTCATGTGCAAGGGCCTGGAGTGGCATCAGCCCCCCTTGTATCATAGGGCCACAAGAAAATCAAATGCGTGAAGTAAAGTTTTGACGGCTAGGAAAATGATTCTATTCTATGATTAAGAGCAGGGGTGTGGCTAATGTTTGGATATTCTAAATGAGCAATTTTATCAACTAGCCATAGCCTTTAATTGAGACTTTTTTTGGCATGAAATGACACTGAATTCTACAAACATGAAGTTTTTCATAATCAACTCTAATCTTGCATATTAAGACTCTACTTCAATTCTAATCTCATACACACAACTTTATTCTAACTTTGACCTCATACATTATGACTTAATTTTGGCTTTCATCTCACAGATTGCAATTTTATTTGACATTAATTTTGACACATTGCATGGTTTGTACTCCGTAAATTTGGGGTCGAAACTTTTGACCAGCTTTATTAATTTTTCTGTAGTTCAGCTGTAATCATCTTTTGAGCAATATAGATTTTTGAGTTGCAGAGAAATGTTATTTGTTGTCTTATCATATATTGAAAAAAGCCTACTCATTGGACTACAAGAACACACAAACTCAAAAAAAAAAGTATATAGAATATGCTATTATAACTATATAACATGAAATATGAAATTTTAAGAGTTTACAAACCCCCCCCCCCAAACACCCCCTCCATGCCACCCCGTGCAGTCAAAACCTCAAATCAAAATGAAAGTCAAAATGAAGTCTGGACGCACCACTGTTCCCAAAGCTTCTTCAGCTCTCTATGTCCTTTCACCACATTTGCATCTAAAGCTTACCCATAAAAAATATGAAAAGTGTATAAAAGAAAAAAAATGCTCTATGTTGTTGAGGCATATCTCTTACAATGACTGTGGCAAACCTATTTTGCTTCATCTCAAAAACTGTTGTTTGAAGTCTTCCGATAGATACATCAGATAAAGAAAGCTGTTATTCACACCATCAAATAAAGTTATTTCCCCCTGGTGTTTGTGTGTTTAGAGCACTGAGAATTCAACATATAACATCCTCCTGAATGCAGACGTTGCCAACAGGCTACTTGAGGCAGGGATTCATGTCTATAACTCAATTAAAAATTAACTTGTTTTCTTCTCATTTTGGGGGAAAACAGTGAACAGAGGAAAGCAGGGGGCCAAGCATGCAACAGCAGGGTGAAAAAGAAATTAAATTTGACAAGAGTTAACTTGACAGTGTTGGCTTAGACATCAGTTCACTGAAAAAGATAAGGAGTGAGAGAGCGAGAGGGAAAGACTAGGAAAATAACTGCGCCACTGAGGCCACTCGTTTCTTTTCCTTTTCTATTGGCAGCTTGAAAAGAATATAAATGATTGACCAGCTTGACCCCATCACTTGGACATGTGGCCAATTATTAGTAGGAATATCTTGCAAAAACAATTTTTTACTTGAGGATTCTCAGAGGCTGGAGAAAGTAGAGTGTAGACATGGGGATGAGGTGAAAAGTGAGAATTAGAGGCTGATAAATATCTTTGTCATACTGACCAAAAACAAAAACCACATGACAAAATGTTCTCAGAAAAAAAAGAGTTAAGTGTCAGGAAAAAGTAATGGAAGAGCCAAAATCACTCACAGTTTCTCGATTCCCTACCTCCTGGGTTAGATATGGACGATATCATGAGCTCAAAAGATAAGAAATAAATCACCAATGGATGGACTTAGCTCCAAAAGACAGGAACAGGCCATTGCTTAATGAGAATAATTATCTCTCCACACGTGGCCTTTGAATCACATCTGAATAGCTAATGACAAAATTGAAGAAATCATCATAATGGAAATGGGTGGAAACAAGATTTTATCAAGTCATAATGGGCCCCCTGAGGTCTTTGTGTGGGGTATATTGTGTGTGTCTGTGTGACAACTTGGTCACCCCACCGCTCATAAATCAAAAACCAATATTAGGATATTAGAAGTTAAGATGATATTCATAAATTTAATATTTTCAGTAATAAACTTCACTTCAATATCTACCACGAAATTATTCATCAGACGGCCTGATGGTGTCAAAAACACAACCTTTTGATGGTTGGAGTGAAAAATTTAACACACCCTTTGACTGCTGCGTTTGATCCTGTTCTTCTAACAAGATCAGTCTTATATATTATATATTTTACTTTCACTTTCAGTAGTGTTGGGTCTCTGTTTGATGCTATTTTCTCTTTTATCTGGATTAGAAAACAACCTTGATCACATTTATGCATTATTTCTATAAATGTTGCATTTTTTCTAAATGTTCAAACAGTTTGAAGTTTACTACCCAAAAGAAGATAGAAATTGGTTATTCAGTGTTACTAATTTCTTATCCGTTTGACTATGCAGCAATCTACAATTGTCATTTATTGTCTTACAAGACAGACCTTTGAGTGAAGAGGAAAAATAATACATGCTAACAAGATTGCTTTGGGTGTATGAATACATGACACTGCCGTCAAATTTTACAGCCCTGCTTGAAAAAATATCATCGATCTTCTCGTTCAGTATGCTAGTAAACCATTATAAAGCTTAGGTGACACTCCACATATTAAAGTGGCTTAGTCACCCATGCACACACATATAGTTATCCATGTGCCTGCACACAAATTCCATGAAAACATGTAGACAAATATAGACAGACACAAACAGGGAGGCAGGCATTATTACGCTTGAGGTGGCGGGATTTATTGAGCCATCTTTCTTTCTCTTTTGATTAAAAATGTCTCCTTCTCACCATGATTTATGGGTGTAAATGGAAAGGGATGGAGGGCAGAGGGAGAGAGAGAGGGAGAGATGTGAGAGGAAGGGATGACATCATGCTTTCAGCCGGGCACAAGGGTGGCTTCCACTGAGTGTGTGTGTGTGTGTGTGTGTGTGTGTGGAAGAGAGAAAGAGACAGAAAGAGAGAGAGAAAGAGAGAAAGTGTTGATAAGAGGAGGGGGCTGGCGTCTTTGTCCAGCCCCAATCCTCTCAGTTCAGCAGGTGGGAGTGATTATAATTGGGCAACAGCACCACTGGGCTGTGTGTGTGTGGGTGTTTGGGTGTGTATGTGTGTGTGTATGTGTGTGTGTGTGTGTGTGTATTTGGCTGTGCACGTGGGTGTGAAAGACAATCAGATTGAGCAAAAGTAGGTAGTGAGCGTGTGCATATATTTGCAAACATAATGGAGGGGGAAACGCTGTGTGGCCCCGAAAAATGAGAAAGAAGAGCAAAGCAGTGTTTGTTTCTTTGTTTGTGTGTCCTTGTGTGTGTGTGTGTGTGTAGTTGGTAAGTACAAAACCAGGAGGGAGGAGGACAAGAATTGAAACCAAAAAAATGAAGTATGAATATGAAAAGGAGACTGAGCTGGAGTGAGAGAGCTCGACATGATCAGGGATCATATCCACAGGCAGAGGAGACAAAGACTGGCAGACGCTGACAGATGGGGAGAGAGCCCTGCTGTTAGTGTATTTGTGTGTGTGTGTGTGTGTGTGTGTGTGTGTGTGTGTGTGTGTGTGTGTGTGTGTGTGTGTGTGTGTGTGTGTGTGCATGTGCGAGAGAGAGAGAGAGAGAGAGAGAGAGAGAGAGAGAGAGAGAGAGAGCAAGAGAGAGAGAAGAAGCTAATCTCCAACAAAGATGAAGCAGACTGCACTGAATGTTATTTAAACCAGAATGAGCCAACGGAGTCAGTGAAGAAGTTCAAGTGAAGAAGCAAAAACAGTCCAACACGCTTAAGAGACATCCTGATCAGAGGAGGAGCTTCTGCACCTTCCCTTTTCTTCCACTCATGAATTATTGTGTAGTCTGCGCATCAGTGAGACAGAGAAGTCAAAATAGGAAGAGAACAAAGGCATCTGTTTGACAGCTGTCTGAAAGCAATTTCAGATGTTTTCAGGCAGCTGAGCTGAAAGACACTCAAATTATGCTTCTAGACAGTCAAACCACTGCACAATCAGGAGCAGACAGCTCTGTTCCAACATGAGGAAAGATCTAGTCCTCCCACTCCTGCATTGAACCAGTGAGAAGATGGAGGACACTGAGACAGACAAAACGCACAGCAGAGAATGCAACTGAACTGCAACTTTCTGCAACTGCAATAAATCTTTCTTTCCAATCATCTCCACAATTTTTGAATATTTTCTCTTTTGTTTACAGTATGCCTATTCTGTTTCTCCTCTTGCAGATGTACCTACTTTTCTGTTGGTCTGAGTCTGAAAAAACTTGTAGCTCTGTGTGTTTAGCTAGGTTTGATCGTAATGCAGTGTTTTCCACCTACAGACCATTTTTTGTTGTTTCTAAAATTACCTCTTAGGGCTTTAATGCTTTGATTCAGAGGAGATAAGTGGATAAAGCAGTAAACAGACTGAGAGTGAGGGGTGGTATGTGGAAGAGAAGCTTCAGGTTGTATTTGCCCACCCTCTTGAGGGCCAATCTCACTGGGAGCGCAGACTAACTGCTGGACCATACCAGCGAAAAAAAATTGTAGGAGCTCTCTGAAAAAAGGGGATCTAGTTCTGACCAACCAGAATGGTTAAATCAAAGCCCTATCTTTTCTTTTGTTCCCAAAAAATAAAGAAAACACTGTAGCCAATTTGTTTGAGCCAAATTGAAATGTTGCACCCAGTGTGGGTGGCTTAAGTCAGCAAACTGTAAATGCAAACAAATATAAACATGCTCTCAAATATCCCTCACGTATACATCCATTAACTACACAAGCATAGGATTTACAAACAATAAAACCCAAGGGGAGCCTCCCCACCTCGCCATCACTCTTGGTTCTATTTCTCTGCAGAGCCTCCTCTTTGTTTTGTCTTCTTAATGCTGCCCTAAGCCCATCTTAACGGGGAAATGGTGCAGAACAAATCCTGAGCAGGAGTTGACAGGGTGGGATAAAAGACTACTGATGTCCCTCTAACAGTCAGTTTAGAGGACAAATTATATAAACAGGTAACGGAAAATATTGCGGGACATCAAAGATTTAACATTTAACACAGCTTTCTGATCAGTATCTGAAATATTAGCACAATGCCCTTTTTCTCTTTGAGAGAAATCAACAAGGTCTGAGGTGCTCTCTTGAATAAAACACAAATTTACTTTCAAGTCAAACCTTGCTCTTGACATTCAAGTGAAACCCTTGTTTTCTCCTCTCTCTGCAGAAGCAGACAGACAATAAGCAATAGACCTTTTGAAGCCTCTCAGAAATGAGATATCAACAATTGGAGACAGAAATACAATCCCACATGAAGACAGTTCAATAAGACTTCAAGAAAAAATACAGTTCAGGTATTTCTACTAAGTAGGAAGGAAGAAAAAATTCACTTTTTAACATACGTCCCAGAACCTTTGTACGTTTTTTCGTACTCTAATCTATAGATCAAACAGGACTGATACTCTCCAAAGGGCATGAGAAAAGCTGACTAGTAAGCAGCATGGTATGTGTCTCTTTCAGTACTTACATAAGGCCTGGGAGTCTGTGAGCAGCAGTGATAGCAGCAGAGTGGTGATGGGCAGCAAGAGTTGCAAGGAGAGGCGAGGGGCACCGCTGGTGGCCATCTTGGCTCCAGTAGGGAGGGGGTAGGGGGCAGGGAGGGGTGGGGTGGGACCGATCTTTGACCTGGCTGGAGAGCCGAGGCCCCGACTGCGTAGGGTTGGTAAAAGTCTTCACGCAGGACGGCTTGGCACTGTGAAAAGGAGGGGAGAGAAACAGGAAGTTAGACATTTTCGGATCTATAATAACTTCTATTTTGCTGCCCATTTATTTTACGCACCAAAAACTAAAACCATGAGTCTGATCATTGATATAAAGACATTATACATTCTGAAATAAAAACTGAACATTTGTGAGATGTGACAAAAAGGCAAAACTCTTCTGCATCCCCCAACAAAACAAAAAAAATCCCGATATCCTCTTGGCTACCTCAACTAAATCTTTAACTCATATTCAAACATTTGCTTGCAAACATCTTGCTAGCCAAATGATGCAAGCTACACAAGTTTCCTTAATGGTCTATCCCAAATTAAAAGTAATTTTGTTCAGACTTAAGCTTTTCCTTTGAAATGTAGAACAGTCCCAAAGACTAATAGCTTTATCCACTTCTTGGCTAATAGTAAATTCTTCAAACTGGGACTGGATGCAAGTGTTAGCTGTTATCTAACAGTCACTAATTTGTTCATCAATATCCTGTTTTATCAAGACTCATGACCATATTTACAAATGGATTTTTCTTTGTTAATTGTGTTTTCAGTTGCAGATCAATGTGGAGGTGGGGAATCTATATCATTAATAGCCTGAAACAACATTGAAGCTCCCCACTTTGGGCATGACAACCAAAGAAAATGGCAGATACTGAAGTCTCTAGAAGATGAGTAAAATAGTGACAGTTCTACAAAACCAACAGAACATGTGCAAGCCATCATGTCTTTTCCACTGGCTCTTTTTTCTGCTGACACATAAACTGAAAGAAGGTAATAATGTGTTGGTGACACCACTGGAAGCCAAGTGTCACTCACCAACAGCCGTGTAGCCTAACCAGTGTCTTCTCACAACCCTTGATTATCAGGGGAGTCACTGGTGTCTTTTCTTTCTTTTACTTTCTAATCACCACATCTTGTTGTTATTTGCTTATCTCATCACCCTGTAATTACACAGACACCCGATGATATTCCAGGCAGCATCTCTTTGTTTTAGTCAAATTGCCATTAATCCCCAAAGCCACAGGGAGGGACTGGGACGTCGACATCTACATACACACACACACACACACTTTTGTCTCTCATTGATATGTGTGATGCAACAAAGAGCCACTACCAAGTGGTTACACATACTCTTTAATTAAAAAGACATGAAATAGGAGACAATGGAAGAGGAAAGTGAGACGGATCCATGATGTGAATTTAATGAGTTTGTTCATTTCTTTTTTATTTCAATATCTATGCCATTCAGCTGATGCCCTGTATCAAAAAATTGGGGAGTAAGCAGGTAAAATTACAACAACAAATAGAAAAAATGCCAAGACTTTGAAGTGAGATAAATCTTCTGCATATCAAGTTTGTAACAATACAAACTGTGCAGACAGTGTGCTGTTTATGATGGTTTATGATAACTGAGTACAAGTGCTTGAAATGAGGGCTGAATACACTTTGAAAATATGAAGTACTTGACTGACAGTTATAATTTGTAACATTCAGATACAATTAAGTTCAAGAGGACGCAAGAAAAGATAGAACAGCACGTAATCTGCAAACTGCTCTAATGGATTTCAGAATTTCAGAATCTAGACATCTATCAAAGAAAGGACCTCTTAAGATAAAATGTAGGATTGAAATGTGAAGCATCAATCTGTCGATATTTGTGAGGGGTTACAAGGTGAATCTTTGCCTCTGTTTAACAGGATTGTGTTTGAGACTGAGGCCTTGAGACTTGCAGAAAACCACAGCTAATTGCAGTGTAACCCAGCACCTCAAACAGCAGGCGCATTTAAGCACCCCACCCTTCACAGCTACTGGACCACGAGCCTCGACTGGCTGCATGAAACAGACAGGCACGTGCAGCAGAAGGCAACCTTAAAATAAAACCACAAACCCCCCACACACACATTCAGTTCTAAGCTACTGGCCTCTCATGTTTTTTATGTCCGTATTTCAAATGGAGAAATTCAAGAACACGCGCTTTACAAAAACACAAAGGCAGAAATCCACAATAGGTCTTTTGTGGCGACTCCATGCCAGAAAAGAGTGGGTGTCTCTCTGAAGCTAAGCTCATCTTTCAACACAATACTATACACACACGACCCACATGTGTGTCCACACTTGTCTTTTGTTTCCCTTTTTCCTGGCTGAGGGATCTTTTTTTTTTTTAGGCTGGGGGGATGAAGCCAGGGGTGAGAGAGAAATACAGACACATGAAGAGGAAGAGTATCAGATCGTCAAGAGTACTTTTGAATGATGCCCCTTTTGTTCGGACTGTAAACACAGGTGGAGGCAGAGGAAACCTCGCTGTGCCTGTAGGGAATTACTCTATCTGTGCTCACGAGTTGCTAGGTTATGATTTATAGCCCTCCCTTTAGGGCATGGCTCTCTATCTCCACCTTTGGTTGCTATACACATTTCACAACAAAATTACAACAGCTATTATATTTGAAAGGCTTTGCTAAACATAACCTAGAGCCATGTGTGGGCCCCACTTAAACCATAGACTGTCAACATAGCTGAATGCATTCCCCTCTGAACCGCAATATAGATAGTGTTGTATAAAATATAATACAATACAATACACTATATACAATATAGATACACAGAAGAAGAGAAAAACATCATGACAAACAATGACTTATCCCAAAAGTTGTAAAGCATTTCTTCACTCAATGAGAAAACAGCAAGTTTCTCAAGCGATTAGCACCTCCATGGGAAAACCTGTCAACTCCTGCTAAAAGCACTCATCATCTTCCCTACAGACATGAACGGGGAGTATTTAACATTCCAGCAATGCTATCAGAGAGGCCAATCGATTGATAAACCCTCACCATTACCTCAGCTGCTTTCACATCATAGGCCATGATCGAGTGGAAACTGCTAATAGCAGCGTTTTGTAGATTTCTGGGGATGATTTGATAACCAAACTCATACCTTAAAAGTTAAAAAACACAAGCCCCATGTACCTGTTAACCAAAACCTAAAACTGTAGCCTAACATTGGCTTTTTGTATCACTTGCGCTTATCTGTGTACAACTTTAAAAATAAGTTCCAGGAACTTTTGTTTGAAGAGCACCTTTTGTGGATAAGATTATGCCCTATGAGAAAGGGCATAACCTGGGCTTTGTTAATTTCCAACCATCAAACCATGAAGTGGATTCAGATGTTGGTAGATCCCATTGTTAGGCAAATTACAAAGCTAGAACTTTTTCAGCCTTTGAGAACAGACTGTTACTCCACATATTATCCAGTTGCCAGCCTTTTGTAATTACAGCTGAAATGAAAGCCTAATTTCCACTGAGTGGTGGCAGTCACTGGCTATCAGCGACCCTCACTCTGACATGGTCAGGCTTTAAATTCAGCTCGTTTGCCCATGCAATATTGATACTAATGCATCTGATTACTGAGATTGAGAAAGGCAGCGCATGGAAAGGAGATTGGAATTTGTGTCGTGAGCATGAAATGAAAGATGGACTGATGGGAATGAAATCTTTGTCCACACATCGACACACTTACAACCTTCAACAGTCAGTAAAAGTGAGACAGGAGAAGTGAGTTTGATAAGGGAAATGATACAGATGTACATTTTATAGAAAAAATCTTGAGATACAAACAGCTATTTCCATCCACTTGTACACGCCACTGTGTTACAAACATAAACAGTGCAGAGATGTGAAGTCAAATTCACAAGCAGAAAAACAACCACTCATCACCTGAGGGAGCACATTAATAGTCTCTTTTATGAGGTGAACAGTAATCTCAGTTCCCGCACAGTTAAAAAGACCTCAGCTAGGTGGGGCCTTGATGATCAAAAATGCCCGTCTGATGTTAAGAGCTTCAAAAAGAATAATATTTCCAGTGTTTGTCAAGCTCCAAAAAAACTGTTGGACTTCACATACGAAGAAGTTTGTCTTTTATGCATTGTTTGGTTTCTGGAGTTTGTGTGTCTACACATCTAATTTTTGGCTCCAGAGCTCTGGCTGGCCGAGTTTATGGTGACTCCCTGCCTGGCAGCATACGGATATTTTCCACTCTGCATGGATGGGAATTCATCCTTTTCTACTTTGACAAGACTAAAAAAACATGAAGAGGTTAAGGAAAACTGACTTAAAAATTCAATCCACGATCCAGATGAGCATAAAGGTTTATAATCAAACATTTTTTTTAAGATGATGCTTTGTTAGTGCAGGTTGTAGGCAATGGCAGTTTTGTTTCCAGTGAGATTTCAGACAATAATGCAAGTTAACGTTACTTTTTCTTCTTGAAGGTAACACAGCTAAGAAAATGGCATATGTACGGAAACCAAAGCATTGAGTCACCAAACAACAGAAAATCACAAAAAAAAATTTGGTAGATGATAGATAACATTTTTTAATGCCAGCTAGCTTAATGATAATTTGAGAGAGAAAACAACAAATGAAAAATATTCAGACGTTTCATTATGAAAACTTTTCACTTATTCGCCTTGGAAGTGTCATGTTTGCAAACAGAACAAAAGCTGACAGACATAGCTGCAAAACAACTGTAGCTGGTATTTCTTTGCTAAGGGCTCTAGATTGTGTTAAGAGAAAGAGTCTATCAGTTTAACAGGGGAATGTTTTAGTTGTGTCATTTTTGGTTTGCCAAACGTAGCCTCCTGTATTGTTGCTGTGGTAACTGTCTCCAAATGGTTTATATAGTGTAAGCAGCTGCTGTTAGCCAATTTGTCCTGCTTGGAAGCCCAGTGTCCTTACTGACCTTAAAATGCACAAAAGTAATCACTAACTGATTGGTCTGTAAAAATCAGGCTCTTTCCAAAGCATCTCAGCCGTTTCACAATTAATACATACTCAATTCCTTTCATCCCTGATACCACCTCTCAAAGTTGGAGTTCAAAGAAATAAAAAGAAAAATCATAGGGCGCAATACACCTGGCTGAAAATAAACCAGTCAATTGTGCTGTCTGCTGTTAAAGGCTGATGGAAGAACAGATATTCTTTGAGCCAATGCAGCCTCTTTCATGGCCATCTTGAAGCTCTGCTGTCTGCTGTTTATTTTCAGCCTTCAGCCAGCATCTCTTCTTCTGCAGTGTTTCACTTCAGATGAAGTTTTTATGTGTCAGCTGCGAGTCACAGGCTTTTACTTCACCTGGTTTACTGTCTTTCATTGATTCATAGGCTGCAGAGTACTAACAATCCAGAGATGGAGGATACTGGTCCTTTTGGTGGATCGTATCTGGTTGACTGTGTCATCATTACCAGTGCTTATGAACAAGACTATTCGTGTGTTGTACAAATTCAAGTTTATTTGTTCCACCCACATGGTGATTAATGCTTAAACAGTGCTTTGCATCTGCACAGCCTAAATCTTGGAATAAAATGAACAATCTATATTTCGTATCAAAATCCTAGCAGTACTGATCCCATGTATCATTGCCAAACTTTTCCTCCACTTCATCTTTCTCTCTCACTATCACTCGTTGCACCTTTTTTAGCTCCCTGCATCAAAACACAAGCTTTATTTAAGCTAAAGTCTACCCTAGAATCTACCTAAAAGCTTTGCAAATGTTTTCAAGCATATGGAAAGCAACACAGGGAAAGAGAAGGTGTGTGTGTATGTGTGAAGAAGGTGTGTTTGGTTTCTGGATATATCCCCCTGATCAAAACCAGTCGTCCTTCAAATCCTCCATCTCTGTTTTCTTTTTCTCCATCTCAACCCTTTCCCCTCCTCCCCCTGATTTCCTCTCTCTCTCCTTCCCTCTTCTCCTCAAACTCATGCATACTAAACTATGCTTGCATTGCAGATGTTTGCCAGGGAATCACATGAATTTGCATGGAACTGCAGGACTATTATGTAAATGCCCCAGTGTGTATCTACCACCCAGCTTCACTCCTTTGTTGCCATACACTCCATCCTGAGGGATCATCTGACGAAAAAATTTCAAACAAGGTGCACCTGCCATTAAATACCATGTATGGGGAAGTCCCGGTGAAGGCAGGGGAAATGAATATTTTGTGATATCTTTTTTTTTTTTGACTCATGCACATACACTTGAAACATTAGACTCTCAGTTACACCTGCTATAGCAGTAAGACAAAACACTGATAATTATGCAAAGTATATAGAAGTAAGAGCATGTCAAGTAACTTTGATGAGAACTACTTATAAGAGTATACATGTGTGATGAATGAGATGTAGAGATCAGCTTTAAAAAATACATAAAGAACACTTTACATTTAGAGCTAGTCTAAATTTTTATCATTCCACATCTACTGACACACACCTGTTGTTTTTGATCCAACATATGACACATCCCAGAGAAAGAATCCTAGCACAAACTTTGAAATATGTGTAAGCAGCTTTATCCCAAGTGTCGGCAATCGGAAATACACCTTCTGTTAGGGCACTGCATCAACACTATTCTTTGCCTTAGGTGAAGGTTGTTTGCATAGGTAGTGAGAACTGCACCACTGTGACCTCATTAAGAGATTGCAACCTGCCCTGCCCTAGCAACCTCTCTTTGTAGTGGCTTTCCCATGAGCCTTTGCCCTTAAATGTTCCCTTTTTCCCAGGCCAAGAAACGGTGCTTGACACTTCAAGAACACCTTGTGCCTGCCATCTGCTGCCCCTTTCAGGAGCTCCATGACCTTTCCCTGGGATCTAGTGAGCCTATAGAGATCCTGTTTGTTCCAAAAGAGATTCTGTGAAAAAAAATCCACATGCATTGGTTTCTGTACCTTTAAAACTCCTTCTTTCGATGGCTCAGGGTGATCAGTGTTCTGTCACATAGCCTCTTCAGAAACTCAATCAACTGTTGTGTCCAGTGATTTTCAAGGGAGAGAGGTGGTTTACGAAAAGATTTGAGACAAAATTACTAGAAGCACAGTGAATCCACCTCCTTTTGTTTTCCTCCAGGTGTTGCCCTGAGTTCCATCAGCAGGAAATGGCTTTACTCTGAACATTATGAGGCTGCACTGTCCTTCAATAAACACCCAGGGCTGTGAGGCTTTTAGCTGAAATCCACCTCGGTTGAGGTTGAGTGCACAACAGCAAGTGCTGGGGTCATGTGGCGGGGGCGAACGGATTGGCAGCTGGGAGGCTTGGGCGGCAGACTGACCTCCTAAATGCGGACTTTATTGCACAGCCATTTTGTTTACCACTGAGGGTGACACCCTATCTGTCTCCTGTGTAACCTCGCCATACTCTGACGCCACAAGTTGGCAGACGATGTTCACACACACACACATACACACACACACACACAGGTATGCTTGTTTTTATTTCCCCCTCTCCTGGTGTGTCGCACTGGCTGCCAAGTATCACAAAAGCCAAAGGTTACAGGTGGCTCTGTCTATGATGGCCACCACCTCAGCTTGGAAGAGTCTGGGCAGGGCTGCTTCATTTTATATATAGAAAAGGCTTTTAATTATGGCAGGAAATAGTTGGAGGCTGGAGGAGGAGGGCATGTCTGGGTTTGAGCCAGTCCTTGATAATAAAGGGGCACTTATTTGGGGATGTGATGTGCGTCTCCGAATGAGTGTGTGGGGGTGGGTGTGTGTGTGTGTGCAAGTGAGATTGTACTCCTGAGAAGAACTGGGTAAAGGAGGAGTTGTGGGGACTGAATTTGGCCCTCCGCCAGTGCAGTCAGACAAGCATCACACCAACTGGCCAGAGGCTTGAACGCCCTTTAAAAATTGCCACAGGAGTGGAAAAGGAGTTTTTGAAGGGCAGCGGGGACTGTTTGGGAAGAAAGCTTCATATTCATTCTGGAAATGGGATGCGCATGGGGAGAAATGAGATTATTCCAAGTGATGGAGGAGGAGGGGGAGGAGGAGGAGGGAGAGACTGGCAGACCAGGGTGTTTCGAAAATGTCTTCAAAACTCCTCTGTGTAATTGGCAGGGCTCACCGTGCAACATTTGCTGTGTGGTTTGAGTAGTTTCATTTCCAAAATGAGATACATACCATTTGAGAAACTGTGACACCTACACAACAAAATGACTGCTGGCATGTCAACAAAATTCACAACTGAGTGAAGACTGGAGCCATCTTGGACATCTTGTCTTAAAAAGTTAAAATCCAGAATGAAGGTTTTTGATTAAACAAAAAAAAAAAAAAAGGACAAAAAAAACAATACATTTTTTGGGGTTGATGATCTTATGTTTGCCATGACAAAAGGAAATGCAAAAAGTGCTACAACATCTTCAAACAATTGTGGGAGTGAAACCTTCATAAACCCTGCATTTAAAATTCAGCTTTCAAAGTTTTTTTTCATGTGCTTTCACAGACATTATTTTTCAGTATGATATTACTACAAAGCCTTTTCTGATTCAATGCTATTCTTTCAGGGTTAATATATTGGGTTTCTTTTGTGAAGCCAGCTTTTTGATTCATCCTGCATAGTACACCTAAGAAGTGGGACACATACAACCTTGCACATTAAAATAAAAAGACCCACTGGTACACACAAAAAGAAACCACACATACTCCATAGGCTTTATTGATAACGAGCCCCGGCTTCATTGGATGGTCATCTTTTACAAACAATATTATGGAAATGGAGTTAATCCTGGTAATTTGCCTTTGAAAGTGGGCCAAAACCCTTTAGCTGGCAAAGAAATATTTGCTGACCTTATTGTTGAAGTCAGTCTCTAAGATTAACCCTCTCTTTTGGGTTTGGATATTCATATTTATTCTCTTCTTGTGACATCATTTGTTTACAGATTGACATAAAGACCCACATCAACATACTTCAGGTACTCCAATTGCACCACTTGGGGGTTAAGTTGCATAAACCTTACATTTTAGTTTGTAGATATCTGTTTGTTTCCCAAATACAATGAATTGCTTCATTTTCATTGTGCTTGATTAAAGTGACGAGTTCTGATTATATGGTTCAGTGTACAACAAAGAGGATAAACACGCGAGCATAGCAATTAGTGTTGTGCAACTCCATGTGCAGCAGGCTGTGTTTGGATCCTGTTTGGGCTGGAGGTTAGGGGAGTGTCTGTAGCCCTGTCAATCACACAGCATTGTAAAGAGCAGAGACAGATGGCAAGGTTGACCCGCACTCTGTCTTCCTGCCTGTCAGTCCACCCATCACAGTCCCAACCACCAGCACTTCTACTGCCTGGGAAAGACAACTGTCTCTTTTTTTTTTCTTCCTTCCAGCCTTAAAAAAGAACTGAAGAAAAGACAGCAGCAAGTGTGGCTCTTTGACTCGGGACTTTCTACGAAAAACCAAAGCCCTGCTTACAAAAACAGAGTGGGATGGCAAACCAGACTAACACTTTACACATAAAAAAAGAACAAGACAAAGCCAAGCAAAGTAGACATCAACAAATGAGAAACTTTGCGTTTAAACTCTTTGAAAGAAACGCCAATGTGGCACCAGCGTCACCCTGCTGTGTTCTAGTATATCACAAATGTATTTTGATTATGGATAAAACTAAAAGATGGATCCATGAGAAATAACATTCAAAAAAGAGAGAAATGCATTCTCAGTACCAACTTTTTCAAAGCTTAGTTCTGAAAAACTTTCAGTGGAAATCCCCTCAGTGATCAGACTGAAGATAACCATCAGACACTGTGAAAAGTCCCCTGTCTTTTGGCCACACATTCAGGCTCAAGCCACCCCATGTGACCCCTTGAGCATTTAGCCAGTTGTTGGCAGCTGGTGAGGGAGTAAGGGCTGGTGATTCAGTGGGAGGTAATAATGTGGCATGATCCATATTAATGTATTCCTCTGCATTAAATTACCGACACACAGAGCCAGCGTTGTGTACTGTCTGACTTTCCGCCCACCCAACAGAATAAAGAGTTTGTTTGTGAGGCAGACAGAGGGGTTTTGTGGATGACAGGCACGCACATGGGCAAAAGCAAAGAGTGAGACAGTGATGATAAGAACAATAGTCTTTACATGAAACCCACTCGTGCACTAATTCAGCATGTGAGCTGTGGTGCATGCAGTGGCCACACATACAGCGCATGGCATGTGTTCAATGTACCAGGTTCAGTTGGTGGCCATTTTTTTTAAGTCATGCTCACTGCAATGAGTTCATTTGCCCGAATGATGTGGTATTTTTGCATTCCAGTTTAGCCATCAATCAATAAATAAATAATGGATAGTGTTAATGAGATGGGATTATGTGAAGTTAATCAGGGACCTTAACAGCTAAGTGCAACAGCTAACATTAGCATTCCACCATGTTACAGCATGATTGTTCATTTAACAGTTTTACATGATACAAAATGAATTCAGTTTTAATAAATTCCAAATAAAAAGTTGAAATAAATAGCTTTTACATTTAACTGGTTAACAATGGGCTTAGCTATGAAAACTAACAATGAAACTATTTGGTGGCGATTGATAATGATGGTGGGAAAACCTAAATATTTTTTGCTGGTCTTTTAAAGTACTCCATAAACCCATGTTTTTGAAGGTACTGTATTAGTAGAAAGTATTAAAAATTTGTATTATAAAGTTATGTACTTCTCCTTAGCTGTGGTGGAGTAGTTATCTTGTTATCCAAGCTATTTTTAGATGCTTCTCATCCAAGAAGCACTGACATGATTGTAGTTTTTCCAATTTCTTACATCTTTAAAGTCTGCACCCCATCTCTAACTGTCTCCCTCCAACCAATGACCTCCTGCCATCACCCTCCTTTTAAAGCCCCTTTATTACTCGTCACTTTGTGTGCTGTCGACTTGAGAATGAATTTCAGAGTCCCAAGGGAGAGATGTGAGATGATGAGGGTGGCGGCAGTGGTGTCGCAGGGGAGTTAGGGTCAAAGATCAGAGTTCAGACAGCTGGGAAACCTCTTTAAATCCCCTTTTTTCTCTCTGACTCCACAGATTCCTTCACAGCAGGTTACCACGAGTTATACTCATCTATCTCTGCCTTTTTTCTAACTCAGTGCATGTGTTGGAAGAGTTTGCACAGTCTCTTTGCTCTGGTATGCATATGAAGTGCACTTTCTGAGGGCACTACAAAACAAAAAAAGCCAATTTATTCCATGGTTTTCAAAGAGAGAACACCCCAGTAGTGATAGTTTGTTTGTTTTTATGCCTGCAGTACCCACGCTGATTTTAAGTGGTGGGCGAGTGGGTGGGGGGTGGGGGCTTTTAAGTCCTGCAACTAATGCATAAACAAGACCCCTTTCTGTCCGTCTCGCTGTCTTTTATTTTCTGTTTTTGTCATTTTACCACTTTGCACACCCATGCTGTGCAATGTTGTCCAGTGTTCCACATCCCCATGCAATAGGGAGAAGAAGTAGAAAGTAAAAGAAAGATGATTCTGTTCTCCTGCTGTGACTTAAAGGGATGAGACCAATGAGGGAGCCTCACAGAGTAATGTACAAATGTGCTCAAGGAGTGGTAGGAGACAGTGGTCATATAGAATAACAAAGTAAGACGGAAAACAAGTGAGAGGACAGACCACACCTCTGCTTATGTAAATCAAATTCACACATACATACACCAACCAAAACCACATCTAGAACTCATGATTCTGACTGGACAGTGACCTACGCATGGTAGGGCAGGGCTGGAGGTGGTGGGGTCTGAGATGGGGTGTTATGGTCTTAATGGAGACAAATGAAGGTATCATATTGGTCCAAGACAAGGCTATGGAGCCACTGCCAGCCACATTGACCCAGAGAACAAGAACACTTAAGAGAAAGAGAGAGAGAGAGAGAGAGAGAGAGAGAGAGAGAGAGAGAGAGAGAGAGAGAGAGAGAGAGAGAGAGAGACAGACGGGGGAAGCCTTGAGAGAACTTCACTTCTAAGTCAGATCTTTTGTGCAGCAGTTTAGGCACTGAGCACTTAGCTGAAGAGCTTTTTGGCTGTTATAGTGGGTGCTATAATTCCTCCTCCTCTTGAATCAGCAGTTCCTAACCCAAGCAGAACTCCTTGTCTCAGGTTTAAACCAAACCCCCCCCCAGTTTCAGTGATTTACACTACCACAGCCAAAGACAACCAACAGAACCTTGGCCCAGAGTCCTGCAAAGGATGTAGAATCCCCTAAGATACAGCAAAGATGTTTTACTCTTGTAATCCGGTTATGGATTTTCATGTTTCTACAACATAATCCATGACCAGGCTCAAGCTTGGTTTTAGTTCCGTGTCAGGTCTCCAGGCAGATTTTCCATTGTCTTTGAGTACTCTGATAGGGTTTGACTTGGACTTCTTCTCTTGGTCTTGGCCACCGATGTCACCCGTAATGCTCATGCCAGATCCCCTCAGTCTGCCTTCTCATCCTGTGATTCTCTCCTTTGAGGAGCTATCAGAAGGTAAACACAAAACAGGGGAAGATGCCAAAATACAGCCAGTCCCCGACAGGAGGCAGAAAATTATTTTTCCAATTGTTTTGTGTGCACCCATCAGCCATTTTCCATGGTGCCTTTGCCAAGAAATCATCAGTACTGGCCAAGTGTTCTCCTTTATGGCAATTTTATGCAAAAATGTGGAACTGTGTAATTAGCAACACAACTGACTGCAACACAGCCCCTGCTTTTATTCTTTTACCTTTCTGCTTATTTAGCGACAGGCTCATCTGGTTTTTGAGGATGTCACAAACAAATTTGTTTGCAATTAGAGCTTCATTACCAAGTTTCAAATAGCAGTAACCACTGCTTTGCAAAATAATGTCACTTTTTTTTTTTTTAAATGGACCCCAGTTAAGTTTTGTTTTTTAACACAAAATGGCTTAGAATACAAATGAATATGGTCCATTTTGGATACATTTATCACATAAACAAGCTCTCCTTTTTCTGTAAGGAATGATTTCGACATTTTTACAAGACTAGTTAAACCTTGACTGCTTTGTTCTACATCTGTTCTGTGTTTATTATTACATGCTATGTAGATTAATGGGTTTAACTTGAATGACACACCCTTCAATCCAGGCCAATAACAGCAAAACCATTGGATTTACCCAAGCCTTTGAGGCGCATGATGGAAGCTGCCACAACCTGAGGGGTGAAAACCAAACCATCAGGGAGGTAGATGTAAAATGGGAAACATTTAGCAGTTCCTGTGACAAACACCAGGGCAATCAGTCCTTTGAGAGAAATGACGGAGTGAACAATAAACTGAGAAAGAGCATAAAAGGATCACATCCTTGCCAGACTGCAGCACCACCAAGCTGCTCATCTTCTTGGCACGGAGCAAAGCCCTGGCTTCAGTTCAACCAGGAGGCCCTATTTTCCCCCTGCTTTTAATGTGTCTTTTTGTTTCCATGATTCACCGTGAGGGTTGTGTACAACTCGTTCGCATGCTTGCTTTTTCGCGTACTTGGATCACCCTTACTCGACGTTCTTTGTTGGATTGGAAAAGATGGCTGGTTTTTCCAAAGCCTCCAGGCCTTGAAATGCATGCAGGCTGGAATCCAAAGCCCCTAATCACAGCTATGGGAATAGGCTGACTGGAGAGTCACGATTCTAGCAAGGAAAGGATGGAAGAAGAGAGGAGGGAAGAAGGTGAAAATGAAGAGAGGGAGAGTGGGAGGAGGGCGGAAGTGAAATAGGCAAATCAAGTTGTTTTGGTGCTGGCAAGAAGTTCTATAATTAGACTCTAAAGCATTTCTGAAAATACATATATGAGACTCTAATCAAGACATTATATTGTTTTCTATAATTCAAGATCCAGAAACACAATAAATGTGTTTGCATGTAAAGTATACATGTGTGTGATATGTGACCCTATGTGTGTGTCTGTGGCCTGCCACTCCGGTACACCTCAAGCTGTTCGGCTGTCGTCAGGCTCGCTCAGCAAGAAGCAGGCCTCTCCATCTGCTCTACCCACCCCTTTCTCTGTCTTCTCTGGAGACCCAGTGTGTATGAATGTCTGCGTGGAAGCATGCACGCGCATGGCTTTTACTACCACATGCACATATGTGAATACCCACACACAAACACAAATGTCTGTACAATTGCAGGGTTATGCAAAGTGCTCTAGTACATACCAGCTATCCACTTATCCCTTGTACACAAACACACACAGTCACACAGACAGAGCTTAACAGGTACTCTAAAATTAATCAGTATTCTATTACCCTTTCATCCCTCATTTCAGCCTGTGTTTCCTGGCGTGATAGCAGGAAAGCCTCTGAGGTAAATTAGACACAATGACACAAAATGAGCGGCGGGAGAGTCAACAATACAAAGCCCAAAGCCGGGCCAGGCCTATTACAGGCTTGTATATGGAGTGGCTCATTTCCAGATTTGTAAAGCATATTTGATGTGCAGCAGAATTGGACAACACAGCTCAAACCTTTGTCTCAATAAACTGTTTGGAGTGATGATGAATCCAGGTCAACTTACACTGTGATTTAAGAAAGATCTGATAGTATGACTTAGGCTTCAGGAAGATTATGAATATGATGGAGAGGAGGGAGCACAAAATATAGGACAAGTAAGGGCAACAAAATGAAAAATTAATTTAACGGTGTTGATCATGTCTTTATCCTAATGAAATTTTTATTATCACAATGGTGTTTTTACATCCTTGTACATAATTATCTAATTCTCAAGGGGGTGTCAAAATGACAAATCCAGGAAATTGGTGTTTTGTTTTGTACTTTTATCCACCTGAAGCCAATTAAGGCATTTATTTTTTGAAAGTGATGACAGTATCTGACAGGATCCTCCTTATATAAGAAACACAAAACAATAAAACTGAGAAAGTTCAGAAAGTAATGGTTAGAGTTTTTCAACAAAATGTCTCAGTTGGTAAATGCTTCCTGCTCCAGTTATCAATTCCTGGTTTGTGTTTGTCACTAACAAGGTCCCATGAGGCTGCCTCTCTGTCACCTGGGCATTGTAGCGTAGCACGTAGCCAGGTCAACTCATGAATGAGCCCAGAGCAACAACAATAGTTACCGTTTTCTGGGGAGAGTGACGAAGCATGTGTGTGAGCGGGTGCGTGTGTTTGTGTGTGTGTGAGTGAGAGAGGCAGGGAGAGAGAGAGAGAGGGAGGGAGGGAGAGAGAGAGAGAGAGAGAGAGAGAGAGAGAGAGAGAGAGAGAAAGAGAGAGCTTTGGTGCAGCTCGCTTCTAATCCCTGCATAGTGAAAATGAGAACCAAGTGACACCTCTGCCATTAGCATCCTCAACAGACAGTAGATGAAGCAGGAAACAGTGAGAGTGGGGAATGACATGCCAGGAAAGGTGTCACAGGTTGGATTCAAACCTGGGCTGCCTGCTCGAGGGCTAGTTCTGCAGTATTTTGATCTCAAAATGGAGATGAATTTGCATTCAAGCTGTATGAAATTGGCACACAACTGTTCAATCAGAGCACAGGTGTTGACCTGCAAATTTTGAAGTCAGTTAGTGCTAGCTCTGCTAATGTTAGCCACACCCTGCAAAATAATTTGGCATTGTTTACCTGCTGAGTCCTTACATTTGGTAGGGCTAAATCCTGACTGTTGTCTTACGGTGTAAATTTCTGTAGTCAGTTCTTAACATCCATGAAATGACCTGTATCATTAAGATCTTTTCTTCTGGAAATTTGCCCTGAACAGATGTTTGCTTTTTTTTTATAATGTATGAAAACAAAAAGTGCATGTTCACCTCTTAGACCCCCCCCCTGCTTTGAATCTACGACAGCAAAAAAAAGAAAAAAAAAACACAGGGAGCTTTTCACTGATTGCATCTTTAAGCCCTTAAGGAAATCAAAAGACATTCAACTGAACAGAGTGGCAGTCACATGTTCAGCACATACTGTGGTTTTTTGTACCTGAAAGCGCAATTCGATAAACATAATTCAGATGAAAATCAAACAGAAATGGGTGTAACTCACTGCAGAACAAACTCTCTCCCACAAAGCGTCTGGGAAAGAAACCAATCGTGTGTTGTTTGAAATAAATATATTTTATTCATAGTTTAATCAGGCACTGGCGGTAATGTGCTTGATTTTCTCCACAAACGTTGTTTTGTTTGATGCATTAATGCAGCAAGTTTACCTCAGGCTTTTTCTATTTGATGTTTACACTCTGTTTTTTCTCCATGAATGTTGTCATTCAATCTC